>CM068829.1:147078511-147291011 GCA_028554795.2 Sinohyriopsis cumingii
TTTGTTAACAAAATAGAGTAAGAAAATTTTCTTAGGTAAAGAAGCATGGGCATACTTTAATACAAATATTGGACAGATCCAGAAGAATGCCTGGTCTAGACTTGGATTAAAACAACTCACTGGACTGAGCCACTGGACTGAGCCATCAAGACTGAGTAAAAAGAATGGTACTCTTACTGTCAAATTTATGTTAGTGTGTCCAACAATTAAAGCAATAGTTTAAATGGCTACAGAATCAAAATTTACAAAGAAGGATTCCATGAACATAATTTTTTTGTTTTGACTTAGATTATTATTATTACTTTAATTCTTCTTCTTCTTCTTCTTCTTATTATTATTATTATTAAAGCCATTTGTTTGATTACGATGCATTATATACTTGTATCCCACCTATATCCAAAAAAAGCAATAATTATTACTTTCATGTATATTACTTCTTATAAATATGATATTCTTTTGTCATGCACTATAACATCTTTTTGTACAGCATGATTTATGGATATGTATCATGGGCCAGTGGCCTATATTACAAATAAACACTATTATTATTATTATTATTATTATTATTATTATTATTATTACTGAATTAATTTTATTTCAATTATTATTATTATAGTGTTATTATTTAATGATGATGATGATGGTGGTGGTGGTGATGGGTGATGGTGTTGATGATGATAACAAGAATATGGAGGAAAATCTGAATCTTGTGAGAAAAATGACAATGGCATGAAATACCATTATCTGTTTATTTGTTAAATCTTTCAAGTACAAGAGCACTAAACACAACTTTAATATTTCACCAAATGTTGTGCAATTTGAAGGACTGGATTCCATGGAAAATATTTCAACCTTTCAACTGCAAGTAAAATTATCAAATTAGGGAAAATTAAAATGCAGTTGGCATAACCAATATTCAATAGTTTTGTTACTCAATATTCATTTAAATTGGTTGTATCAGTCAGATTATGCAATAACCAACAAATACATATGACTATATGTGCACAGACAACTTTCTTTTATGTATTCTAGCATCACATATGTGCATGCAAGTGGAAATGTATATATACACATACACAAAATGAATTGCATAAATGTTCATGCATACACAAGCAGCATTGAAGATGCAGTTTTATCCCATGACCATCCAACAACCGATGTAGCCCATTGTGCTGCTTATATGACAAGTTTTGTTTAGAGGTTAAATATTTTATAACCATGTTTTATAGTCTGCTATATAGATAATTGGAATATATTTTCAGAAACTATTTACCTTATTTCAGTTGCAGTGACCTTGAACTTTGACCTCAAATTTGATAAGCTTCTTCCTTTGGGTAGTTCATCCAAAAAAGTCTGGCAACTTGCTGACATTTCATGTCATTGTACAGAATTTTTTTCAAACACACTGATTTTGCGCTTTAACTATCAAATCAATATGTTTCTTCCTTACCCTGAATAGAAGCAATCCACAAAGTTTTTTTTACTCTAGCTGGTGGAGAACTGTGGTGAAACCATTTCTCTTCTTTCAGTCAGTGACCCTGAGCTATGATCCTTTGACCCAAAGGTCCACATAATTCTTCCTTACCTTAAGTGCAAACAGGTAACAATATATTGCTTAACTCAAGCTTTTGTGCAAAAATGAAATTTGAAATTGATAGATGGACTGACAACAAGATAACATAATACACTCCATCTTATGGTGGGCATATAAAAAATGTGCGCTAAGGCTGTTATCTCTCTTATCTTGCTGAATTTAGGGAAACGAAGTACTTACATGCTTATAATGTTTCCGAATGTCATGGTGGTTTTCAACAAAGACAACACTTGGGGTGTTGTTTGTTAAAAGATTGCTGTAAAGTTAAGGTTCAGATGTTGTTTAACCTTTGTAAAGAAATGAACTTGGCAACCTGATTAAATTTTTATTCAACATTTTGAAAATCATAGAAGTTCCAACTGCAACATACAAACAAATCATCAAAACAAAATCCCCCAGAGTAAAAAAGATACAATTTTTTGAGAGATTAAACATTTTTAATTAATTCAAAACATGACAAGTGTTTGAATCTCTACACTGATATATAATTTTTTCGGCTATGATCTGATCAGATCATGAACCCCATGTTATACAATCTAAATATTATATTTGTACCATTCAAAACAACAGGACCAAGGGGGGTACCTCAAAGCTAACCACCTTAATCATAGGTGGAGGGCGGAGAGAGGTCCACACCTATAAACAAAACAAAAATCTTAAGATTACAAAATATACTCATTCATGCCACAAGATTTTGATCTCTTCTCATGATGAAATTCTGCATTTTTAAAACCACACTTGTCATGCCGATCTAGCTAAACATTCAAGGAATATTCCATTCAATGGTTTTCCAATAAATCCTTGAAAGTAGTTTTATCACATATATACTTGCTGATCAGTTGGATCCAACTTCAAACTTTATAGACCCAGATCTGCCATCACATAATGTGCCAGCAGATCTGTGCCTGCATAGTTTGTTATGATTACTCAGCTGAAATGACAACATAGGTCCTGATCTGTTGGTACATTATAAGAAAAGATATATGTTGTTTGCAGTTCTTCTTCTTGTTGTTGTAGGGTCGTGATTGTATGAATTTCTCACTTTTAAGTCAGAAATTGGACAATGGTAGTGGTTACATATTTTTTCAATAGAAGAGAAGTTTTCTCATCTCTTTGTTGGTCTTGACTCTGAGAAATTAATGCTTTGATATTTCTTTACTTTATCTTATTCCATGACAAAGATTTATTGTTTTTCTTTAAGAATTGATATTTACACTTCTTATGTAATTGTATTATTTTCTATAAGGCTTCTTTAGCAAGATATCTTTGTACCTGAACCCATAGCCATGGCATCTTGGTGGTTAGCATGCCAGAAGGATATGTCAGTTCAGATTCTTCCAGAATCAGGCTAGGCCTGTCTCCTATGGTGTTTCTCTGGGAACAGCACTTTACTCCATTTGCTTTAGCGTGATATAACCTTTATTGTGTTGATGTGTTGTTAAACACTGTTGAATCAGTTGTGCCCTAGAGGTGCAAATAGTGTTGTCTTCTAACTGTGCTGTCAGTGTAAAGCCAAACACAAACTAGCCCTGGGTGACTAAGTGGTTTAAAGCACTTGCCTTTATAGATCATTGACATCTTAATGTCCATCTGACATGTGGGTTCAAGTCTTCACTCAGTCAGCATGGGTATGTGAAAAAGCTTGCCAAAAGCTTCCCATTGGTCACTTGTTCTTCCTGGGGTTTTCCCTGAGTTCTTCCTTCACCAAATATACAAGCTGCCATGTATAGCCTATCATGTGCTGAGAAATGGTGTTAAATCCATATAACCAAACCAAAGCACAATATCCTTATTGGATTCTTACCGGTAATGTACTTTCTTAGGCCAGAGGTAAATTTGCATAATGTTTGTATAGGAGGTATTTTCCTGTTGTTACCAAAATGACTGCTTGCATCCAGGCATTCACTGGGATGAAAAAAGTGGGTATAATGAAGATGCAAAACAGTTTCCTAATTTTCCCTGGTCTAGCTTTAAGCTTGAAATATTGTAACCATATATACTTGCATACAAGCCAAGTCCAACCTCAAACAACATAACCTGCCATTGCATAATCAGGGTCTATATTGTTTATTCAGCTGATTACTCCTGACAAACTGCATCAACCCAGATCCACCCATGCATTGTCCAATGACAGATCTGGATCTATCCATTTTGACCTGACCTCTAGGTGAGTTTATACAGTAATCTATTAGGAGACATATGAAGTATCAAAGGGGCAGAAAAGTGGTTCTTGAGAAGAATGTTAAAGATTTCTTGGAACAATCACACAGCTGATGGAGAGGTGCTTCCTAAAGCTAAAACAAAAATAACACTTTTGCACAATGTTGGGGAAATGCAGCTGCAGTTCTTGAAGCACATTCTGAAGAAAGAATTCCTAGTTACTGGAAAAATTAACAGGGGAAGGGGAACCTTGGTGATCAGAATATGCAAGAAAATGAAGGGTTGGTGCTCCTAGACCAATGGAAGACCATAATTGACAGCATCCTGGAGGATGCTGATAAAGCTTCCAGCAGAGTGTGATCAATGGGTCATACACCAGGCTGATATCAAACTGTCTAAATAATAAACATCAATAAGGCTTGAAAATTATCACAGAAAAGATTTCTCCTTTTTTTTAACACATTTGGGGAGAAAAGAAACTATTAAGGCAGTCTGTAAACAACTAAAACACCATTTAACCAACTTGATGAATTCAATAGAACACAAAGTATCAGTACTTTTTAAAAGGTTTCAGATTTGTGACTTTCTGCATAAAGCTTAACAGTCCCCTTAAAGTTATCAAATAGTCCCCTTAAAGTTATCAGATAATCCCCTTAAAGTATCAAAATAGTCCCCTTAAAGTTATCAAAATAGCATATTTTTGACAAATAATTTCCACTTGACTTTAGTCAGTGATTGTTATCTTTTTCAATTCAGGCAAATTTTGTTATAGAGCACAAATTCCCAGATTGTCACAGTGAGTACCAGGTATATATATATATATGGACAGTGTTCTTTTGCATACCAGAGCCCAGCAACGTGGAATGAATTGCCCACTGAACTTAGACAAAAAGACGTAGTGATCCCATTCAAGAGTGCTCTCAAAACTCACTTATTTTGACTGCAATAACAAACTTAAACACCTAATAATGTTTCCTACCTTAAATATTCTCAGCATATTTTTTAACATTTTCTAATTTCATGGTGTTTGTTTTTGTAATCATATGTTTTTTATCTTATAGGTGTTGTCTAATGTTGTAAAGCGCTTAGAGCTTCTAAAGATTAGGCGCTATACAAAGTCATTATTATTATTATTATTATTATTATTATATATATATATATATATATATATATATATATATATATATATATATATATATATATATATATATATATATATATATATATATATATATATATATATATATATATATATATATATATATATATATATATATATATATATATATATAAAAACTTGTGGTGTAAAGAGTTAGCTGTTCTAGTACTCAACACAAAAAAATATGTACTTGTTTATAAGGTTGGGTACAAGCATAAACTGCATATACCCAGATCTGCTAGTGCATTATGCTGCCTGCATCCATACAGTTCTTAATAATCAGTAAAACAAACAGCATAGATCCTGTTATGCCTGTAGATTATGTGCCAGTCACTCAGGATCTATGTTGTTTGCAGTTGGATCCATCTTGTCAGCATGTATAGATGGTACATGAGAAAGACTTCAAGTGAGTTTCATTTTACATCACAAAAAAATATTGAGAGGATTTCTTGGCAAATGTAGAAAATTATTTTTGCTGTTTATTTATGATCATTCTTATTTTAGATTAATAAAGGATCTCAAGCTGAATGAAATTTATCTGCAGATTGGTTACACATGAATGACAAAAATTTGTAATGGAATGAACATATTCAAGTTGTATATCATAAAGTCAAGTCATGTCTATGGTTATGATGCAAGATAAGTCCATATATATATCAACAGAACATAGGTTAATATATCTCAAAAGCTATATACAATCATACCTAGACTACTGTAATGTTATTTGGGGAAACTCTAATGACAAGAATATTTGTAAATTATTCCACTTGCAGAAAAGAACTTGTCATAGATGGTATTTCTGAAATATAGTCAATGATTTTAAAATGAAAGTAAAGACATTTTTGTTTGAAATGCATAACTTGTACACTAAGTTTCAACAACATGGTCCCATTCTGCTCCAAAGAGCTATTTCAAGCATGAAATGAAGGCAACACTCCCAAGTTTGTTTTTTGTTTTGTTTTTTGTGGGTTTAATACCATTGTTCAGGGTTTAATACCATTGTTTAGGGTTTAATACCATTATTTAGGGTTTAATACCATTGTTCAGGGTTTAATACTATTGTTCAGGGTTTAATATCATTGTTCAGGGTTTAATACCATTGTTCAGGGTTTAATACCATTGTTCAGGGTTTAATACCATTGTTCAGGGTTTAATATCATTGTTTAGGGTTTAATACCATTGTTCAGGGTTTAATACCATTGTTCAGGGTTTAATACCATTGTTCAGGGTTTAATATTATTGTTTAGGGTTTAATACCATTGTTTAGGGTTTAATACCATTATCCAGGGTTTAATATCATTGTTCAGGGTTTAATACCATTGTTTAGGGTTTAATACCATTGTTCAGGGTTTAATACCATTGTTCAGGGTTTAATACCATTGTTCAGGGTTTAATACTATTGTTCAGGGTTTAATACCATTGTTTAGGGTTTAATACCATTGTTCAGGGTTTAATACCATTGTTCAGCATATGATTGGTATTACATGGTGGGCCAGTATGTTTGGTTGAGGAATAACCTGGGAAGAACCACAGACCCATGGGAAGCTACTGGCATGATTTCTCACATGCCTACATTGGTTGAGATGAGACTTAAACCCACACTGACTGAGATGAAATGGCAGTGACCTGCCATGACTATTCTAGTACCTGGTCCCTCTTCCTTCCCAATTAAAGATCAGTTTAAGTTGAACATCCTTTCATTCCAAAGCCCAAAAAAGAACTCTTTAAGAAATGTTTACTGAGCTGGAATAGAATCCCAAAGTAGAGAAAATACAAATATAAATGTGTCTTATTATAATACAATTTACTGGATGAAAGCAGGACTTGTTTCATGTGTACTTTACAAATTGAAATTATCAATTCCGTTTTGCTGCCTTGCCAATTTTGTTGTTTTATATGCTAATAGGATCTGGTTCATCTACCATTTTCTGTCTCTTTAAAGTTCTTTTTTAAGTTCATATATAAGTTAAGCCTTTTATTACATGTACTTATTTTTGGATCAGTATTATTGTTGTTTACTTTTTTAAAATTTTTTTCAACTTAAACAAATTAAAAGATGTACCATAAACTCGCTTGTAATTAATGTCCAACTGAAAACTGCACAGACAAAGATCTGCGATCACATAATGCACCAGCAGATCTGGTTCTGTGCAATTTGTTAGGAATAATCAGTTGAATAAACAGCACAGACCCTGATCTGCGGGCACATTGTGTTATGGCATATCAGGATCTTTTTTGTTTGCAGTTTGGCTTGACTAATAAGTGAGTACATACGGTATGTGCATTTCTTTACTCTGTATACAGAGGTGTATGTAAATATGCAAATAACAGAAGGCAATATCTAAATTATGTCACCTGTTTTTTTAAAATAATTATTATTATTATTATTATTATTATTATTATTATTATTATTATTATTATTATTATTTTTGAATAGAATGGACTCAGTAATTATACCTACTTTCTAACAAGTACTGTTGTAATGAAAGGCATTATAGTGAGGGAGTACTGTATTTGGCATCTTGATGTAGAATCTTGACTTTGGATTTCAGTTCTTTTTTAAGCAGACTAATGTACAAGACCTCAAATTTATTTATTATGTTTTATGGATAGTGATCATATGGGAAAAGAATTACATGTATTGAAATTAACTATGGTGGTTTTTTTTTGCTTACACAGAATGTAATAAAACAGAAATAAATATTTAAGGACAGATTTTATCCCTAGGACAGTTAAAATAGGAAACCATTTTTATACTTTGCTCATATGGTGAGCTGACTTTGTCAACAAGCACAAAGTGTTTGTGTGTGTATATGTATACTCGAATGAACTGCTTGCTTGGTCCCAGACTTGGAACAATCTGTTGCCAAAAAACATTAAAAAATTGAAACAAAGAATCTTATTTACTTCAATGAAGATTTTCTCAATAACATTAAAGCTTTTCAAAGACCAGTTTGCCAGTCTTGCCAATTTCCTTGATGATGATTTTTCATTCTCATTTAACAGTTGTTTCTTTAAAATGTAAATGAAATCTACAAAAATGACTTGCATTTTGGAATGTAATAACCTGGCATCAATTATATTTCTTGAGGGCAAGTTAACATTGAAATTAATGCATAATCAAGAATGTAACATTGAAATTAATGCATAATCAAGAATGTAACATTCAAATTAATGCATAATCAAGAATGTAACATTCAAATTAATGTATAATCGAGAATGTAACATGAAAATTAATGTATAATCAAGAATGTAACATTAAAATTAATGTATAATCAAGAATGTAACATTATAATTAATGCACAATCAAGAATGTAACATTGAAATTAATGCATAATCAAGAATGTAACATTGAAATTAATGCATAATCAAGAATGTAACATTGAAATTAATGCATAATCAAGAATGTAACATTCAAATTAATGTATAATCAAGAATGTAACATGAAAATTAATGCATAATCAAGAATGTAACATTCAAATTAATGTATAATCAAGAATGTAACATTAAAATTAATGTATAATCAAGAATGTAACATTATAATTAATGCACAATCAAGAATGTAACATTAAAATTATTGCATAATCAAGAATAAAATTAATGTAAAATCAAGAATGTAACATTAAAATTAATGCATAATCAAGAATGTAACATTAAAATTAATGCATAATCAAGAATGTAATGCTAAAATTAATGTATAATCAAGAATGTAACATTAAAATTAATATTAATCAAGAATGTAACATTAAAATTAATATTAATCAAGAATGTAACATTAAAATTAATGCATAATCAAGAATGTAACATTAAAATTAATATTAATCAAGAATGTAACATTAAAATTAATGTATAATCAAGAATGTAACATTAAAATTAATATTATTCAAGAATGTAACATTAAAATTAATATTAATCAAGAATGTAACATTAAAATTAATGTATAATCAAGAATGTAACACTAATGTTAATGTATAATCAAGAATGTAACACTAACATTAATGTATAATCAAGAATGTAACACTAAAATTAATGTATAATCAAGAATGTAACTTTAAAATTAATATATGATCAGGAAGTTATTACATGTGAATGTTTTATATGGCATGTACTTCTACACCACTGTAGTAGTTGGACAAACTTTACTGGAAACATTTTGTCAAGGTAATGACATACTTTTATCTGATTTCATAATTTGTTTTTTAATTAGATAATTTCTCATGTGTAGGAGGACAGCTTGAGACATTTGTAGCTGGACATGATATGAAACATAAGCTGAGTTATGACATGTTCCATCTGTATTATTTCACAGGTGAAAATTCTTTATTCAGCTATACTACTGAAGATACATATGACTGCAAAACCCAAATCTGTTGATGTGTTATTTGATGGCATACCAGGATTTTTGGTTGCCAGTGGTTACAGTATGACCTTGTTGTGTAGGGTTGGTATGGAAAATGACTGAATAAGGAGGTAAATGGCATTAGGCAGTGAAAGCTTACAAATGCTGGTATCTACGAGTCTTGATGACATTGTTTGACCAACCAATCCTTTGGAGGGGATTACTTGAAAGAATTTGTATTATTTGGTTTCTAAATTTTGCAGGGTTGTTCTCAATAAATTAATAACATAATGGTAAAAATTTAATGCAGAAATAAAACTCTTACATAACGGTAAAAAGTGATTTTCTAGTTGTTAAAGCATCCTCCAATGTGGGAGGTCATGGATTCTTTCCAAATCATACCAAAAGCTTACAAAAATGGTACTAACAGCTGCCTCACTTGGTATTCAGCACTAAGAGGTTAGTGTTAGGACTGGTTGGCCTGGTGTCAGGATAATGTGACTGGGTGTGACATCATGCTACCTGTACATGTCTGCGACACGATGCCCCAGTGCTAGGCATCACTATAAACTGCCACACAGAGACATTGTAGAGATTTGACTGAAAAATTGTTAAAGCTATGTTAA
The DNA here is from genome assembly GCA_028554795.2 of Sinohyriopsis cumingii. NCBI lineage: Eukaryota > Metazoa > Mollusca > Bivalvia > Unionida > Unionidae > Sinohyriopsis > Sinohyriopsis cumingii. The sequence continues at coordinate 147,088,390 of CM068829.1, forward strand.
AAGTCCAAATCACACACACCCTCCGATATTGGTCTTCTAATCATAAGAAATTCATTAATTCATAAGAATAATCTCATTGTGATTTCCCTCAATAAAAAATTAGACTTTCAACAATGGCAATCAAAAATGATGGGGACAAAAGATGGCAATTCCAGGAAGTAAATTGGTTTGGTTTTTTTTTGGTGTTATAAGGCATCAACACCAGGAGGTTATATTGTGCCCAAGCATACACAACTAAACAACTGTAGCTCATTTGAGATGATCCACTGGTGGGAATTGAACCCTTATACTTTTAGTTCCATGCAGAAAGGCCATAGACACTGATCCATCACAGCTTCTCACTGATAATGAGAACACTGTATATGCATGAGTCCAACTGCAAACTGCACAGACCCTGATCTGTCATCGCATAATGTGCTGGCAGATCTGGATCTGTGCAGTTTGTTAGGAGCAATCAGTACAACAAACAAGACTGACCGAGATCTGCAGGTGCATTATGCTACAGCAGATCAGGATCTTTCTTGTTTTCTATTTGACTGGACTTAAGAATGAGTATACATTCTGTTGACCCTCTTCTGCCATATATTATATGAATCTGCAGATTTGGGTCTATGTTTTTCAGTTTCACTTTTTGTACACAAAATGTGGTAAATTTTGGATATATTAAAGGTTTAATGAAACAGGCTATAGTATTCTGATTCTTCATTTTCATAACTTTGCAAAGAAGACTGTTTTGTGTGGGTTTAATGCCATTTTTCATCACATGATAGCTATACATGGTGGCTAGAATATTTGGTAGAGAATGAAACCACTGTCCTACAAGAAGCTACTGGCAAGCTTTCCCACATGACAATGTCGGTTGAGCCAACACTTGAACTCATGTGGACAGAAATGAGATGTGTGAGTGGTCTCTGCAGGACACACAGTCTAATTATATGGAAAATTGGGAACCAGTCTGAAAATGGGTGAACCTAAAATAGAGTATATATGGGTTAGGCTGATCAGAAATTGGTTAATAATGTAAGTTATGTTGTAGGAAAAGAATCTTTTGAGAGCTTATCCTAGGTGTAAGTGAAAAAAATAGAGACATTGTTTTATTGATGGAATTTCAGTCCTTTAACAGTCTTGAGCTTGGAACACTCATTACTAAAATTAGCACCTGACTCTTTGGTGCGGAATTAAAAGATCATGTTTACACACATGCAGGTCCAGAAAATGCCGTGGCTCATATCCTTTCTTCTGCACAGAAGCTGACATCCAGGTTTCATCTATATTGATAAATACAGGTTTGATAATTAGCACTAAAAAAATTTAAGTTATTGAATTTTTAATATCATGGGGTTTGTATAGGTTTACTATGGGAATTGAATTAGTACGCTGAGTCATATAGACAGCCACAGAAATACAGTGACTCCACATATGCAAGTACAATTAACTTTGCTATAAATGCAATCATATGGTTCTATTTGTGGATAACAAGCAAAATTAATACCTTTTGTAAACTACAGAGTGACTTTACGTGGGATATTAAACACATATTCAGATATATCAACTGTTGCCAAGAAGGGGGGAGTTGGAACAATGTGTAGATTTGACTATGTTAGGTGGAGTGTTTTGCACTTTGGTTCATATCTAAGCAATACATATATAAAATTTATACAATTTACCATTTTTAGAGTAATTATAGTAAGCATTATGATATTTCCTAGTTGTGTTTTGAAACATAATGCTTCAGATATGACCACTTTGGTCTCTTCCACCATGCTTAATGGTGATGACCTCTCATGACTTTGCATTCCTGTAATTTCTTTCAGTGAATGTTTTGAAAGTTCATATTTTGCATTTTAATAGACTTAGGTCTACCTTACTTTAATTTTAAATTATATGTCTTCTGGGGGGAATTTTAGGTAATTTTTGTCATTTAAATATCTTTTTCTGCAATAATACATGTACATATAGATGGTCACCTTGACCTTTTACTCATTAATTACATAATATGACAAGGTTGGTAAAATATTTCAGCATTAAAAAGAAGAGAGATTAATGGTGATATTGAAAAGATGATTCTTATTAGACAGCTTTTTAATATTTTTTCTGATTTTCTTAAATAAAGTTTAAATATTTAAATGTTGTCTGAAATGCACCATTGCTCTTTAGGTGAACATGAATTTGCAATGTAATTTAATGTTCACTAATGTAATCTTTGACAAGCAGAACTATGCTCATTGCTTACTTATGTATTGAACTACTATTCCTAGGGCTGTCAAGAAAAGGGTGGATATAGGACACATGGTACTAATGATATGGAAAAATGTGAACCAGCCTGGAAATGGGTGAACATAAAATAGAGTATATATGGATTTGGCTGACCAGGATTGGTTAATAATGTAAGTTATGTTGTAGGAAAAATAATCTTTTGAGAACTTATCCTGGTTGCAAGTAAGAAAAAAAATAGAGACATTGTTTTACTGATGGAATTTCAGTCCTTTAACAGTCTTGAGTTGGAACACTCATTACTAAAATTAGCACCTCACTCTTTGGTGTGGAATTGAAAGCACATGTTTCAAACACATGCAGGTCCAGAAAGTGCTGTGGCTCATATCCTTTCTCTACACAGAAGCTGACATCCAGGTTTCATCTATACTGATAAATATAGGTTTGATCATGAGCACTCAGGAATTTTAAGTTACTGAATTTTTAATATCATGGTGTTTGCATAGGTTTACTATGGGAACTGAATTAGTACCGTGAATCCTGTCAAGGCAAATGCCTTAGAACACCTGACCACCCACAGTCCCTCACAAAACTTGAAAAGGACTGAAAAAAAGTCTTGTGTATGGACTTTCAGTATGCAGTCCAGCTAGCACTTATCTGTGAAATTCTTTCAGACATGTGGAACAATAAATACTTATCTGTGAAGGGGCAAATTTCTGTTGATCTATGAAAAGCACATTAATTTGGGCCAGAGAACAATTAGTTAGATTTATGGTGACAGCCACTTGTTAAATCGCTATACTGCAGTGATTCCAAATGTCTGGTTGGTAGTGGTAGAGATTTTTAAATTAAGCATTCATTTACTTAACCGCATAATGGACTATTAGGGACATGGCTAACTTCGATTTCATAGTGGACCTGTCAACTTGAAAAATTCCAGAAACCATTAGTCGAAAACCTGAAAGGTCAAATTGACCCCAATTTTAGCACCTAGAGTAAAAGGTGGTAAATATATTTCATCCTGATTGGTTATGCTAAATAGGAGCGTGTTTCCCCACACTAAATTTCCTAGCTGTAAATATGCCCCCCCATCGAAAAATCTAATTACTCTAAGCTTTGCTGCAAAAATGTAAGGTACAGGGGACTTTGAAAGTCAATTTGGAAAAAATTTATCTCGTAAAACATTTGTCCAAGGGACCGGATGTCTGGAAGGTTGAGGAACCTGTAAATTAGATCAAAATGCAAACTACATAGACCCATTTTACTATGGTAATACACAGATCTGGAGCTATGCAATTTGTTATGAGTAATCAAAAGAACAAACAACATGGACTCTAAGCTGCCAGTGCCATGTGCAACAGCAGATCAAGTTCTATGTTTGCAGTTGGATCTGACATGTAAGGTGAGTATATATGGTTTTCATTATTCATGTTTGAACTACATCTGAATTTGAGTGCCACTTGTATTTCCATTGCATGGTTATAGGCTTGTTTTTCTTGCCTGCTTTTCCCTTCATATCAGATCTTCTGATTCAACAATGTCTGGCACTTAAAGAGATTTGTAGTGGTGTATGCTATGTGTCCTCATGGAGTAGATTACAAGGATAATGCAGATCATTTCCTCAAGTCCCATTATCAATATGACAGCCCATTTTCCCAGAAGAATCACCATTGAAAAGTTTTAGCACTGTCTGCTATGTAATTGAGTAACAATGTAAATTTTTGTGGCTTTTCATGTTGAAAGTGGAATTCATTGAACTGATAAAGATGGGTGACTATTAAGGATTGCAGACAAATTAATTCCTATTGGGGATCTAAAGTGGAGCCTTTGGAAAAAGTGTGTTGGGACTTATCTCTAAGACAAAAATATCTGTACTTTTAAGGAAGAAATGTAGGGTTTCAGATCCCTGTCAGTGCCTAAGATGAGACTTTGGGGACACAATCTGCAAATTAGGAACATAAGGCTTTAAAGCTTGCAATTCTGTATCAATAGAAATTCAGTAAATACTGGTGGTACTCAATAGAACAAAGAACAAAGACCCTGATCTGCTGGCACATTATTTGACAACTAATCAGGGCCTATGTTGTTTACAGTTGGACTCGACTTGTACATGAGTTGACATGGTACAAAATGTAAAAACGTTTGTTTCAGTTATAAATCAAACAAAAACTTATCATCTTGCATCATTCTTATTTCTGTATTTACACTGAAATCTTTCTGGACCATCCCACTTTAATGCAACTTCCTTGACAGACCGTCCACATACAATATGTACTTGCTTGTAAGTCAAATATAATTGCAAACAATGTAGACCTCGATCCACCGTACATTATATGATGGTAGATATGTGTCTGTGCAGTTTGCAGTTGAATTCTGCTTGCACACAGTACTAGTATTTTGATCTGAAAGGGTATGACTAAAGTGTGAAAAGTTACTAAAAGTGCAAAACATTATGAAAAGTTGCGCAAAATTACAAAAATGTTGTGGGAAAAAACAATTAATTAATGCAAGCTAAGATGAGAAAAGTTGCCTTGAAGTGATTATTTAAGCTTTTTTCCCAAAAGCTACGCTATATCTAAAATTACATTAACTATTAACCATACAAAAGATTTCCTTTATTTGATAATGTTTCAGAAGAAATTTTTTACAACAAAGTCATTTTCTTGACATTTTTTAATTAAAACAAGTAAGTAATAGCAAAGGTTTTCGTTATTTTCATTTGCATCAGTGTAAATATATATTTTGAAACGGCTATAAAAACTTGATTTTGGCTTCAAAAAGTAAAATTAAAATGAATGCGAAAAGTGTTTCTAAAATCTTTATTTTGTAGATTTCTTTCAAAACGGCATACATATTTTAAATTTAAACATGAGTATTTATGTAAAATATTGTCTCTCGTTTTAATTTTTATTCTTGTTTCGGTTTTAAATTTTCTTTTTTTCTGATGTTGTTATTAATGGTAGTGATTTTTTAATTTTACTGTTTTTTCTTGAGCATCCATGCACCATATTTTGTTGATATTTTGTCCAAATATTAGCTAAAATTCATCTAAGTATCATGTGACAACAGCTGGCACATGATGTGGCTATATAACTAATTTATATATACTGCACTTTACAGTTTGCATTTTGCACCTGGCTTGTTTGATGGTGTTATAGACCTTTCTGCCCACTTTCTTTGAATTTGGTTCGGCTTCTGACCTGCAGAAGAAATTCTGGTTACAGTTCTTCTGCCATCTATTGAGTACATCACATTTGGATGGTCTTTACTGCAGTCACTGAGAAATCTTTTTGTTTTTTTTATCCTGTTGTTCTTTTGTCATTCTGGCACAGTGATCAATGTTGACAAGGTGGTGTAAATATCTTTCACTGAGGCGATAATTACCCAAGTTTCTTAGGGAATGACATCTCTCTTCCTGTTCACTCACAGGTCACTAATTGCTGAAGCAGTTTGACAAACTTTGGTAATTCAGCTAGCTTCCATTTTGTGGCTGATTTTTGTATGTGATTTGCACTCTCAGAGTTTTTGTTTGTCCATGTGCTTGTAATTTTGCTGTAGTTGACTGGATCTATGAATCAAGAACTTCCTGGTGATCTTTTAATGGAAACCCAACTATATCTTCCATTTGTCTGTTTGTGCTCTGTGTGCTACCTGGCAAACAGCACTTTATAGCAGTTATTAATGCCAATTTCTCATCTGTGCTGATTGTCAGTAAATTAAGCTAGTTTTCTGTCAAGTTGTCAACGACATCATGGAGGAATGCAGAATATGCCTTGGTGCTGGAGTTGGTATGGATGAAAATTGGGCTGAACACAATCGGATGGTCATCTGTAGATCGTCTTTTAATGGACATGTCTTTGAAAACTGTCAGAGTCACATGAAAATCACCAAGGTTATAGGTCTTGTCCATTCCAAAAACGCTTCCACCTTCAATACAGCAGAACCTCTTAATGTCTGTGATCTGTTGTTTGTTGTAAAAAGTCATGACTGGGTGTTGTAAGCCATTCATAAGTTTCACAGTTTGGATGAATTTGCTTGTTTTGGTAATTTCTTCCACGCAAATAATATGGTCAGCAATGTTCCCTGATTTGGATGGGCTGTGTTTTGTTCTTGCTATTGAATGTTTAAGATTTTGGAGTTGTTTCTTGCTTCTTGGTTGCTGGTAATCATCATTTCTTTCAGAATTTACCATTCTCTCAACTTCCTTCACCCTTTGTGCTCTAGTTTGTTTGCTAATCTTTCTCTAATGGAAGGCTTTGTTTTAATATATATATATATCATGTTTTTGATGGATGTTTCATGGATGCATGATAAGTTCTGTTCACAGATGCATGATAAGTTCTGGATGAGAATTTTACAATGTATTTGTCAAGCGCAATGTTGGTTGCAACATCAGAAAGCAGATTACACGCTTTCTGGAACCAAATTATCCACTGCTTAAACTGATCAGGTCCTCTGACAGAGAGCTCTTTAGAGTTTGGTAATTTCTGTGAATGTGTATGATCTCATTTGCTAATGGTTGTGTTGTAATGGCTCATAAATGTGCTTTTTGTTGATGTTTCTCTCCATGCAGTACACATCTTGGCATTTAACAATCATCAAGAGAGTGACATTTCTTTCAATAAATGTTGTGGATGGTGATGCTCACTTGGCCCAAGTGCCACAGTCATCCCAGAACTCTGACCTTTTCCCTGAAGAACATTTCATGATGTTATTGACATTACAGATAATAAAATACATGCTGTCTTTTCTTCCAGATAGGATCTCTTGTAGAACAACCTGTGGCTCTTTCATCATGTCCATGACAGATTTGAGATCCATGAGCTTCTTTAAAGGACCTGGCACAAATTCCTCCAGGTATAATTCATCGTCTCTTTAGGAATTAGTTGCAGTGATGTCTATTTGTGAATTGAGTATTTGTTCAACGTTTATGTCAGGAACCGGAGCAAATAGTGATTTTCTTCCTGTTTATATTGGACATGACTCTTCCTGTATTGTAGATAAAATCGGAATATACATGCAATCATCATTTAATTCAGAATCACACATTTGCTGTGAGCATGTTTCCCTCTGATTATCTTCTATTTCTGAAGCTGATTGGGATGGTGAAATCTGAATGTCTTCTATAGCAGGCTGCTCTGACCATGTTGTAGATCCTAACCTGGTTTCACGGATACATTCAGCATGAGTCTTTACTGCTGATTTTGGAGATCTGGGTGAGGCAGTGATCTCAATATAATCGGATGTTAACTCTGCATGCTCAGACTTTTGAGTCAGTGAAACCAGAGATACAATGTGGTTGGGAATCCACAGTGTTTTTCTTTTCTTGATGAAGCCATTCTTGCTTGCAGTATTTGTGTTTTTCCACATGATGGTTTTGGTTGGTTTCTCTGGATCACAGAACACTGGTGTAAATACACAATTCAGTTTGACAAAGCTATAATCCTTTGGCCCATTTATTGCAGTGTACACGGATTATTCTTTCAAATTTAACAAATTTTATAAAGCCATTATACAAAAAACTGATACAGGCTTTCCAAGAGTTGGACATTCCAGACATGTGATGTAAAAGTCTGGTGAGCACAGTAAAAAGCCTGAATACATGGGACGTTTTTGAATTTTTTCTTTGTTTACGACAAGTTCAATGCTGCATCTATAGAAGAGTTCAATACTTCTTGATTCATTGCCACTGAGGTAGGTGGAGAAGGAGTTGAACAGGCAGTCTCCATCACCAGTACTGTCCAATGCAGTTTTTGAAGACATATGGAGGTCACAGGTTGTACAAGCAAAATAACATTAGGCAAAGCATTACAGTTCCCACGTTTAATGACATGCTCACTTCATCCTTGTTTTAAATGATGACATTGAATAACAGTTACATGTGTGTGTGTGTGTGTGTTGTACTGAAATATAGCAGGCAATGAATGAGTGATGTCTTATATCCAATTAAGGTCGATATTAAGAAAATATTACAATATACGTTAGGTAGTTGCAAAATTGTTTATTTAGAATGTTTAACTGATTATCATCTAAGTTGTTATATGTGATTCCATTCACACAGGAATATCTTATGTCATTATATGTGATTCCATTCACACAGGAATATCCTAAAATCTAAATGAACGTATATTATCTTCTTAAACCAGGAATATTTTATTATACATAAAACGTATATTGTTATCTGCACCATGATATAAATAGTGCCTTTAAGCCATTCTGTTGATATATTATAGGATCTATATGAATACAAAACACAACGATTTCAGATACTTAGGTAACATTATGGCATCATGTTTATTAAATTTTAGAGTTTATTAATCAAGTTAGATGTTCCAATGCATGAAGTACACTTAACTTATACATTAAAACAAATATTGCACTTTTCTTGACTCTGTAGAGTTGCCTGTTTCCTCAAGAGACATTATCTTAATGCAATAACTTTCATTGATGTAAGGAGACACCATATAATTAACACAGCCTTACAACAGAAATTAATAAATTAGGTAAGAAGAAAAAGACACTTACCTCACAGTAAATACAGTCCGCCTCACAATCCAGAGAACAAACAGAACAAGTATACTTCTTTGACATTTTCTCAGCAAAAGCAAAGCACAAATAAAAGCAAGATTATACAGACCGCAATATATAATTTTTAAGCTAGATTTTGTATATGCAACAATTGTCATTATTTTTTAGTTTAAATACAAACTGGGGTTGCTGAAGAGATTCTTCTTTGATGTCAGTGTTCAGACATGGTCACAAATATCTAACTCAATTAAGATAATTACTGTATTCACACTCTCCGTATGTCACCTACACATAAATGATTAATTATGAGTGTGCAAAAGAACAATTATAATAAACAAACATGTGAGAATCAAGTTAATTTATCAATCATGGACATTACAATATCAGCTTTGAATGAAGTTGACAGATAAAAGAATCGCCATCAGCTTATTAAGGGTCACCTTGCTTATGCCAGATGTAGATAATGATTTCTTGACCAGTGCTGACAAAATTTTCTGTGAATCTAGCTTAGGCAAATGAATGCAGTTTCCTTCCATAAAGACTTCAAAGTCAATATCCTTTCAGACTTTATAATTCTTCTTACATTTCCTAAAATCGATGTAAGTGATTGAAACTGTGGTAAGAGCATGTTGGGTCCTTTTGCAGATGGTAAGCTATGTTTGCAAAAAGGACCCCATTTACTACAACGACCTATAAACACTCGTTATTAAAACTATATGTTAAATAATTTTTAAAGTCAGTTATTACACATTATAATTTCATTTGTGAAACAGAAATACAGATTGCAACTGACAATAAGATATACTCAATCCATTTCGCAGATAAGTAAGTCCTTTACGTGACAAGGATACCATTCATAAAAAAAATCTTTTTGGAAATACTTTATATACAAAAAGAGCTATATTAAATCATAGGTAGAATGAGTTATTGTACAATATATTTTATAATTTGTGAAAACGAAGTATTAATTGAAACTGAAACTGAAAATCAAAGTAGTCAGGTTGGTCAATGTATGTATATAAATATATATATATATAATTTAAAATTTCAGAATTGGGATAAAAAACAACACAAACACCAATAATTCTGTGCAGCTAGTTTTGTATTTACTGTATGCTTCATAATTCTTTAGTGTTTTACAAGCTTTAATGAAATCACTTCCTTCATACATTAAAGATACTACTGATTTCATCAAAAAGTTGAAGTTTATTCCACAGCTATCTGATAACTCAATCCTGGTATCATTAGATATAACATCACTATATATCAACATTCCGGATACAGATGGCATTGAAGTGTGTAAATATTTTCTTAATAAAGATCCTAATAATATCACACTATCTAGTGAACATATTTGTAAAATAATAAAACTTATCTTGGAAAATAATTATTTCCAATTTAATAATATGAATTACATCCAAATAATGGGTACGGCAATGGGTAGTCCTATGGCTCCTTCATACCCTTCCCTTTTCATGGGTAAATTAGAAAAAGATTTTCTTCAAAATGAAAAGTTTAATCCATCCGTTTGGTTTAGATTTTTAGATGACATCTTGATGATTTGTTAACATTAATCAGAAGAAATGAACAAATTTCATTGATCGCCTAAATCATTTTCACCCAACGATTAAATTTACTTATACTGCATCTAGTATGTAAGTTTCATTTTTAGATGTAAATGTAATAAAAAATATTGAAAACACTATTTCTACAAATATTCATGTCAAGGAAACTAATATCTGCCAAACATATTTCCAAAATAGAAATTATCCTACACATGCAATTTATTCTACATTGAACAAAGCCCGTAATCTTACTCAACATGAGGCTTTAAACACAGCAGAATGTACAATAGAGAAAAATATAATTCCTTTCACAATACAGTATAATCCTTCATTGCCTAATATAGGACTTATCATTAATAAATAGGGCTTATCATTAATAAATATCGGTGTCTCCTAAATTTATCAAATAAAAACAGAGTAAAAACACTTTACAAAAATAGACCAAATCTTGCTTATAGAAAACCCAAAACTTTGCAAGATTTTTTAATTAGAGCTAAACAGACAGGAAATAAAAAAAGATGTTATTCATCATCTGAATGTAACAGACATTGGCGCTCTCAATGTGCAAATATAAGAGAATGTACTTCCTTTAGCAGTGCCAATACAAAAGAAGTATTTTCTCTATGTTATAACACTAACTGCATATCAACTGATGTGATTTATTTGATGACCTGTAAGAAATGTAACATGCAATATGTTGAACAAACACTTCAGCTATTTCAAATTTTATAAAATGTTAATATTTCAATAACTTTTAATGCCAATAATCACTCTACTCGATTTTTCTTCCATGCCAATAGATAGTGTGCATGGAGATATGAACACACTCATAAAAGACAGTTATCAGATTCATAAGACACTTTGCATCTTAATGGCCTTAATATATAAAATTGTATAAAATGTTAATTAAAACATTGATATGTTGTATATCTTTTATAAAAATGTAATTGTATGTATGACTGTTTGTCTCTATTTTATTATTTTACTATAATTTTAAATGTACTTTTCTTAACTTTTTTCAACTTTTCGTAACTTTCCGTAACTTTTCGCAACTTTTCATAACTTTTCGCATTTTACTCATACCGTGTTCTGAATAAGGCAATTTTGTACAAATCAAGCTTCTTTTTATGCTTGCCACCTTTTAAAAACAAATAATTTTTGTTTTCAACAGTGATCAATTTGGGAATGTTGTACTATAGATACAGTACGTTAAAATTTATATTTTGTGTATTTTACTCTGGTTTTGAATTTTTGATGGCATGTTTTATGATTACCACAAAAAGAAACTTATGATGCATCTCTGAATCATTTCTTTTAGAATACATTAAATGGTTTGATGATTAAGACCATGTGTGTTTAATTATAATTACAAAAACAGGTGTGTTCGATTATACCAGTTATTCCCAACCTCAGGTTACAACCCAAATCATAGTCATGGGCTATCCAATGTAGGTTTTCAAAGGATCATCAAAAGAATTTGCATTATAACTATGAGGATTGGGAGGCCCTTGCAGCAAAAGAGATTGGGGAACCATGGATTATATGTGCAAGCTCAGTCAGTAGAGTGTCAAACTCATAATCCAAGGGTTGCAAGTTCATTACCCATCCTGGGGTTTGCTGCCATGGGATGTCCTTGGGAAAGGCTTTAGGCTTCCATTTCTTTAGGATAATTTAGCCAATAATGTGAGAAAAGTGTTAAAATCAATAAATAATTTTTTTTATTGTTTGAATCTAAATTGAAAGAGTGCTATCTTGGTTATCAGATACTAAACATTTAATTGTTTTGCACAATTTGAAGGCATTAATAAATTTATTGTGCTTTTTAAATTTAATTTGTATAAAATATGCAAATACACTGCTCCACTAAATAGAAATGTCTGTAGCAGTTTTTGTAATCTTTAAAATTGTACAGGAAAAACCTTGACTTAGTTCATTGATAAATTCTCTAATAATGTGGATCATGATGGATGTCATTAACGGGTACTTGACAGGATTTTCATAAGAAGATTGAGCCGTGTCATTGATGTGAAGGTATTTATACTGCAGCATGCATAAATCGCCCACACCATTTTTTCTGATAGCATGGATAGCTTGCATGCAACTTGATTTGAAAAAGAATTTTAGTAGTAGGTCTCGCTCCATTAAAAGTAGAAAGAGAAACTTTTTTTAAGAACATAAAATCATAAACATTATATGGTCATGCAAAAAATAAATGCTTAAAATCATTGAATGAATAAAAATGTTGTCACCTTTGATTCAGTAGTCTTCAGTTTGCTTCATTAATTTCATTTAATTGAAGCTGAAAGATGAACCTTATTTTGTTGTATGCATACATTTGGTCAGTGATCCTACACAAATCAAATTCAGTTGTGAGGAAGCCACATATACTTGTAATCTACTATTCACACTGTTTTCTGCAATGTAATTGTGAGAAAGTGTATATTTGTTTGTGTTGGGTACTGTCTATACTCTCATACAAGTCTGATACAACTGAGCACATCGTAAACCCAGATCTGCCATTGCATAATGTACCAGCAAATCTTATATGTTTATTTTGTTTTAAGTAATAATTAGAACAAACAGCATAGACCCCAATTTACCTGTGCATTATATGATGGCAGATAAGTTGTTTTTCAGTTGTTCTTGTCTTATGATGGAGGATTATCTGGAATATATTTGTGTCAGTAGTGCTTGACACAAAAGCCTATTTGCTTAAGGAATTGTTGAGGTTTTATTTGTCTGACAGAACAAAGGTTTATTGAGAGAAAAGTCTAAGGCCCTTAATTCAATCAGATAAACTCTACTGGGCGTAGCAACTAAGATCATGTTACTTGTTTTTGCAAAAATAAAGAAAATTTTAAAGCTGATATTGTCAACTCATTCATGAACATACATGTTATTGTAAATATTATAAAGTTTATAGCACAGACTGAGGAAAACATTTCATTTCTCTGTATACACTTTTTGAAAGAATCATATATCCCAAGTATAAATGTTGAAATATTAGGACATATGTTGTACTTTTGCTTATGAAGGCAGAGCATGTCATGATGTTGTCCATCCATCTTTTCCCGGCTTCATTTCTGTACAGTAACGTTTGTTTGTCATTATTTATCATAATCAAGCTTTGTGATTGGCTTGTGCTTGGTGTAAGGAAAGTCTAACACTTCAATTTTGGTGTCAAAAAGTCTAAGGTCAAGGTCATTTTGACTGAAAGAAGAACAATAAGTTTTGCTTTGTTGGTCATAGACTAGAAGAGCTAATAGGATGGTTTGTTTTCTGGACATCCATTAGCACAAGTTTGTTATCACTACTCTTCCTAAATTACATCCCAAGCTCTAGTTGGTCCTAATCAAAATGCCCACCCCCCCAGTATATCCAATATGGCTCCCACAGTGGCCATCTTAAAAATCATGTTGTCACTACTACAGAAGAATTAATGGTCATGTCAAAATGTTTTTTTTATACTAGTCTTTTTGGGATCATCCTCTTTGATGGACTCCAGTTGTACAAGTTTAGATATAGACCATGCATTTGATCAAACTTAGTGAATGGCTTAAACTTGAGGTATCGAAGAGACCTTTTGAATTTATGGTCAAAGATCAAGGTCAGGGTCATTATGGCACCAAGAAAAATACATTTTTGTAGAAGAACCCTTATTGTTGGGTGAGTTCCTTGACTAAACTTGGTGATTTGCTTGCACCTTGGGTAATGAAGGTAAGAAGTCCACAGTCACAGTAAGTTTAAAAAGGAAATAATTGTTTGTGCACAGTATGTTTAGTTCAATAACAGATACTTTAACCAAAGAATGAGGTCATTGAGATTTGTTGTAATAATAATAATAAAATAATAATAATAATAATAATAATAATAATAATAATAATAATAATAATAATAATAATAATAATGTTTAAAGAGAGTAATTAAATTATCTAAATACAACTAATCTCCCTTGAGGCTCTCTACAAAACTATAATGTGCCATGCACTGTAGTCTTGTTAGATATGTTCTAATGTGCTATTCACTGTAGTCTTGATTTATATGTTCTAGTGTGCCATGCACTGTAGTCTTGTTAGATATGTTCTAATGTGCTATTCACTGTAGTCTTGATTTATATGTTCTAATGTGCTATTCACTGTAGTCTTGATTTATATGTTCTAGTGTGCCATTCATTGTAGTCTTGTTAGATATGTTCTAATGTGCCATTCACTGTAATCTTGTTAGATATGTTCTAATGTGCTATTCACTGTAGTCTTGATTTATATGTTCTAGTGTGCCATTCATTGTAGTCTTGTTAGATATGGTCTAATGTGCCATTCACTGTAGTCTTGTTAGATATGTTCTAAGGTGCCTTTCACTGTAGTCTTGTTAGATCTATTGTAGTACAGAAAGTGTCTGTCCTTGCAATAACTATCTTGTTGTTCCAATACACAACTTAACTTGAATAAAAATCTGCACTATTCAGATAAAAAGACGAGACCCTATTTCTTTCTTGTAGATTCCAATGTCCATTGTACATTTAAGATTTAGTCTTTCCAGAGGGGCTACATTTACACTAAGTTATTGTCACTGATCTCCATTGTAACAGGATCTGGTTTGTTTCTAACTATATAAACTTGATCAAGTATAGAGAGCATTGAGTCTAAATTGCATGCATGAAATCTTTTCATAGATTACTGATTCTATTTGTGTGATTGTGTTCTCACTACTGACCCTGCATCAGTCATTTATGACATATCTTAAACTGCTTGGCGAAATTTCATGAAACGTAGTAGTTATGTTGTCTTTGGTGTAAGAACAGTATCAACATGGGTCCCTGATAGTTTGAGTTGGAAAGGGATGATGGAGATGGATTCTGAGGAGAGCTATGTAAAATTTAGAATAGAATTACAATGACACATGCAGATATTTTTTTAATCAAAGTTTCTATGCAATCGGCAAAACAAATATGCAGCAGCTATTTTGAAAGATTTATCAAAAGCATTTAATAGTTTACCCCACAATCTCCTCCTCCAGATACTGGCAGCATACAGACCTTAGGTTTTGGTAGTAAATGCCTGTAAGGGGATACATTTCTTTCAATCTATGAAAAGCACATTAGTTTGGGCCAGAGAACAATAAATTAGATTTATGGGGACAGGCACTTGTTAAATCACTATACTACAATGATTCCAAATGTCTGGTTGGTAGTGGTAAAGATTTCTAAATTAAGCATTCATTTACTTAACCGTGAGATGGACTATTAGGGACATAGCTAACTTCGATTTCATAGTGGCGCTGTCAAACTTCCAAAATTTAATTTCCAGAAACCGTTAGTCGAAAACCTGGAAGGTCAAGTTGACCCCAGTTTTGGCTACTAGATAAGAGGCGGTAAATATATTTAATCCTGATTGGTTACACTAAATTGGGGCATGTTTCCCACACAAAAATTCTTTGCTGCAAATATTCCCCCCATTGAAAAATCTAATTAGCCTAAGCTTTGCTGCAAAAGTAAAGGTACAGGGTAATCTAAGAGTCAATTTGAAAGAAATTTTCTTGTAAAACATTTGTGCAAGGGACTGGATGTCTGGAAGGTCGACAGACACAATTTTGGGTGGTATAAATGAACAACACTTGAAAGTTCAAAAAGGTATTTGCATCAAATTCATGAGATTCGTTGATACCAATATAATATTTTGCTTGAATTATTTGATAATATGTGCATGAATTTATTTATTTAAATTCATAGATCAATTCTCTTGATATAAGTATAACTGTGTTGAGTTTATATATATAGAAATTCATACCATAATCTTCTTTATATAAGGTTATTGAATTGTTTGAATTAGTTCTCTTGTTTTTATAGGAATTAGGTTCTCAGAATTTCATGTATTACTTTAGTTAATATGAGTTACAAAAAGCCTTGTGAATTCACCAATCTTAGGTAATTTTATGTATGTCAAAGACTTGGAATGTGTGTATTTGCTGAACATAATGTAAAGCCAGTTAGTGAATTTCATTCCTTCTTTTATGTAAATGAGATGAGAGCATAACTTCTAAGTCTCATGTGTTAATGCAAAGTGATGAATTAGCCATTAGGAAGTACATTAATCTTATGAAACTAGGTTTGTTTTGGTCTGCCATGATTGGCCCGATTAAATAGCCTTTGGTATCTGTTTCAATACCAATAGTAAGATCTGATAATGAGAGGGGAGTAATGATCTACCCCAGTAGAATAACCGTATCTGTTTCAATACTGATAGTAAGATCTGATAACGAGAGGAGAGTAATGATTTATCCCCAGTAGAGTTATAAACTGACAGAAAATTTAGGTTGTTCTCTGTTTGTTTTCAAAGTGGAAAATAGCTCTTCAGACGTATTCCCAGAAGTATCTTCAGATGTACCTATGCACTGACATATCCAAGCATATGTGTATCTACATGCTTACAAATCCACCTACCCACACAAAGTTTGAGGGCTGAAGGGAGGCGAAACAGTAGGAAGGTGGGAGAAAAAAAGAAAGTTAAAAGGCGAAAGGACAGAGGACAGCTACCGTGAAATTGGTGTGATCCAGAGATAAGCAGGTTATGCAATTGTACAAGGCAATGACTTCAATTGTTCACTCGATCATATGATGAACTAATTCTATCAGTAAAACAGATCGGCTATTTTTATAAATATATTTGTGTTTGAAATTTAGTGAAAGATTTATTCCAAGAAGAAGTGTATCTTCCTAATGTATTGTGTTATGACCAATGTTTATGTAATTGATTAAATTTTTAATTTGTATGTACGGGGGCTTGAATCGTTCTGTTCTATATATCTACTGAGATCTCTATTTGTTCTACCTATAAGTTTACTCGATCTGGGCAATAACACTGAGGGCAATCAAGAACTGAATAGAGCGAACACCTTGAAAGAAGGTACAATCTGCCAATCAACCCTCACCCTTTACAAGATCATCTCCTAGATAACTAGAACCGAATAAAGCGGACTCCTTGAAAGAAGGTACAATCCGCCAATCAACCCTTATCCTTTACAAAGAGCGAGATTGGATATTTACAATGCCATTGCAGACTACATCTCAAATACATCATGGCCAAATATCTATAAGGGGGTACTCTAGGGATCAATTCTTGGACCCATACTTTTTAATATCTTTATTAATGATGACATTTTTTTTCATAAATGATTCTGATCTGTCTGACAGTGTTGATGACAACACATTTGCCTATGCAAAAATGACTTTAATATTATGAATCTACTTTGGAAACAGAGTATAATACTTTGACTAGGTGATTTACCAACAATGAAATGAAAGGAAACCCAGACAAGTTCCAAAGTATTGTACATGGAAGGAAGCTTTCTCCTCCAGTGAGGATAATATATCTTGTGAAGTTTCAGTAGTATAACCAACTACTCGGATTCAGCTTTAATTTTATACCAAACTTAATCAGAAAATCAATGCAATTTATCAGAAAGTATCTAATTATTATCATGCTTAAACAAATTGGAAAATACCTCACAACTAAAGGAAGACCAGCAGTGTTTCATCATGGCAAACTTTAAATACTGTCCCCATACCTGACATTTTATCAGTCTCACTAATATGAACAAACTTTAAAACTACTTGAGAGAGCTTTGAGATTTGTCTTCAGTAATTTTAAGAAACTTTATTCTGAAATCTTGGATTTGGCAAATGTTTCAACTATTCATCTCCATAAGATAAAGACTGCGGCACTTGAACTATTCCAAATTTTAACCAAGAACTGTCGAACATACTTAGATCATCCTCTAACTCTTAGGAGGGGGCCCCGAGTGGCCGAGTGGTCTAAAGCACTCTCCATTACGGATCACTGCCATCTCACCTCTGCTTGGGTTCGAGTCTTGGATTCAGCCGATGTGGGTATGTGAGAAAGCTTGCCAGTAGCTTCTCATGGGTAGGTGGTTCTTTCCGGGGTTTTCCCGGGTTCTTCCTCCACCATTAATACTGGCCACCATGTATGCCTATTGTGTGCTGAAAAATGGCGTTAAACTCTACTACAACAACAACTACTACAACAACAACTCTTAGGTATGCAAACACTGTGGAGATACCAACTGTAAGAACATTCAGGTATGGGCTACAGACTTGTATTTATGCAGTAGCAAAATGATGGAACTCTGTCCCCAATAATTTGCAAACACCCTCAGATTTTAACAGTTTTAAATCCCTTTTAAAGACCTGGTCTGAGATCTTACTTTGTAAATGCACATAAACACAAATAAGTTACTGCTGCTACCTTTTCATCTGCTGCATGTTTCGCATGTTAGTTTATAGTCATGCATATATGATTGTAGCTTTGGGTTGCCCTAAAATGTTAGACTGTGTTGCTTACACATGGTTTTGGATGGATTTTCCTCCTATTTTGTTATACATTGAGTAGTTATATGCTTCTGACATATTACCATTTAATATGAATGTATGTTTTTGTATGTTTTGCATAGCCTTGTACTTGTCCTTGTGTATATTAAAAATCAGTATGCATTTAAATCATATCTTAAGAATTTATTTGGCAGCCATTATTTTAACCAGTGTATTTAATGCTGCATGTAAAAGTAGAATATATTCTTATTAATGTAAATTGACTTCTTGGCGTTGACGTTTTAAGCAGAATATATAAATTGGGGTAGGGTGGAGTATCTTAAAAGTGGATTGTCCAGTCATTATGTGTGTGTGTATTTAAACATGGTATATATCTGAAGAGAGAGAGAGAGTAGAATCTTGTCATATTAAAACAATTTTACTGGATGGATTACTAAAATATAAATTATAAATTGGGATTTGCAGTTTTAGCAAAGAAGCATCATTGTAGAACATGATATTTTGTTTAAAAAATGTGTATATTTATTAAGCATATGTTGTAGCAAATTGTTATTTTATTTATAGTTAAAACAAGGCTAATGTTTCTTATCATGAAATGGAATTCCGACTTTTGAACTGTCTGCTGTTGTATGCCAACTGTCTACTGTTGTAGTTGCCAACTGTCTGCTGTCGTATGCCAACTGTCTACTGTCGTATGCCAACTGTCTGCTGTTGTATGCCAACTGTCTACTGTCACAGTTGTACAGTCATAGCTTGAAGATGCATCAAGACAATTGTGCATTATGACCCCCATGGGGGTGGGGGTGGGGTGAGATTTATCATTTTCAGTATTTAACTGCGTAACTGTCATTTTCTGCTGATTCTTCATAGATTTGTAACATTTTGTGGAATCCTTATTCCTTTAGGGATTTTTGTGATACATTATACTATTGGGGATTTCTCAGGAATTGTGGGTAAAATGAAAAAAATTTAGACCGATTTGACAATAATGACTTGACATCATGATCTACACTGTTTCAACAAGGTAGAACCTTTTCAAGCATATTTTGTAAGTAAAAGGTAATATGGTGGCATACCAAGAAATTGTTGACTCACCAGCCAAACTTAATTCTGGGGTCCTTCCCCAAAATTGTTGTTTAATGGGAATTTTGGATCCCTACTGGCCTCCACCATGCATTTTTCTTGGCAGTTGCTATGCCACTGGATATATGAATAAATAAGCTAGATATTGTTTAGAAGGAAAAAAAAAACTTAATAAAGATAAATCTTCAAAAATCATTTTATTAAAAAAATGTTTAGGAGAGCTGAATTCTCCATGAGGTTACAATGTTTTTATTTTGTCTAGGTGGAATCCGTTTTTGTTTTAATTTCCATACATAATGCTTGAAATAATATCTGATTTGGAAAGCATCAAACAGTTGGCTATGTCAGTACTCCCTTCCTCACTCTCAAATCACACTTTTCAACTTGGGATTGGCCTAGGCATTGACGAAGCTCTAAACCTTGCCTTTGTTTTCTGCAACATTGGGAATGTTGGGCCACTTGATTATCGATGAAGATATGCATTGGCAACCACCCCAGGGCCCCAGGGCTAATTGATCATTTTCCACAACGGTATTTACTTCTATTGAAATTGACTGACAAACAATTTAAAAGAACCATACACAGCTATTGATTACATTAGAGATTAGACCAGAAGAAAAATGTAACATTGACTGGCAGAATGCAGTACTAATTGACAGAAAATATTTAACAGCAAGGATCCTACTTATTTGTTAGAATTTTTAAAGTTATGAGAACATAAAATTAGTTTTATAATTAATTAATTAAAAAATACTCACAGTAAGAAAAGAACAGAGTTTGGCAGAAAAAGTAGTCAAAGCACAGCTATAGTAATTTCAGATTAATCTTAATAAATACTGTTGAATGCTTTGGTTTATTAAGGAAGAAAATATTTGACACCATGAAGTACTGTACATACTTACTTACTTTCAAGTCAAGTTCAAATGCACACAACATAGACCATGATCTGCCATTGCATTATGATCCTACAGATCAGGGCATTTGTTGTTTGTCATACCGTTGCTTGTTACAAATTGCATAGACCCAGATTTGCCAGCTAATTATTCAACAGCAGTTGTGGGGTTGTGGAGTTTGCAGTGGGACTAGTTTATAAGTGACTATATACAGTACTGTACTTCCTCACTTTGACCCTGTTCATGGAAGTCCTAGAGCAGAAGTGGAGGTAGAGACTGACTTAAAGGTGAGGTTGTTTTCTATGGAAAAATTCTATAAATAGGACCATATATACTCACTTATAAGACAAGTCCAACTGCAAACTGCACAAACCCAGATCTGCCAGCACATAATGTGCCAGTAGATCTGGGTCTGTACAGTTTGTTAGGAGTAATCAGTAGAAGAGACAACATAGACCCTGATCTGCAGGCACATTATGCTATGGCAGATCAGGATCTTTGTTGTTTGCAGTTTGACTCAACTTAATAAGCAAGTTCATACAGTTTTACTTTTAAATGATAAAATGGGATCCAGAACCATATCTGCCTTATGCATGATCTGCCTTTGTTAAATTCTGTCATGCATCAGACAATCAAGGTCTATGCAGCAGAGAGTCAGGGCTGCTGTTCTATCATGTGTCAGTCAATCAAGGTCTATGCAGCATTGATATCAGGGATGCTGTTCTTTTATGTGTCAGTTGATCAGGGTCTATGCAGCATTAAGTCAGGGATGCTGTTCTATGATGTGTCAGTTGATCAGGGTCTGTGCAGTATTGAGATGAGGTCTGCTGTTCTCTCATAGCCCAGGGCATTGTTCTATCATGTGCCAGTAGATCAGGTCTATTCTGTTTGCTCTGCCAACGATTTTGAGTAAACAGTTTTTAGACAGACCTTGTGCACTTGAGTGCATATTGCACTTGAGTGCATACAGTATTTTGATGGTGAGGAGGTAAGATATACTCCTACTTGAAAACCCCTGCAGGCTGGGGTATGTATAATGGGTTCCATGAACCCATGAGTATGTCATTAGAGATGAGTTATGGAAATTTACAGCCTCAGTGGCTCAGTCATTAGCATTCAGAATCAAAATGGTGCAGGTTTGAATCCTACCATTAGATCAGCTCAGATCAGCCGCTATGATAACTACCTGGGTTGGGCAAGGCAATAAATAATATATCACTCTGCCGTACAACATGAAACAAAACCTATTTGAAAGTTGAGACACTTGATTAACTCCCATCATGATTTTAATAACAGATTTTAATTATATATATATATATATATAAATATATATTGGACCATTCTTTCAAAGAATCTATTCTACTATAAATCTTTAATTGTTGTTGAAGAAGTATTGATATACTTACTGTTGACCTGCAGGAGATTTTAATGTTTCAGCTAAAATAAGATAAGATAATGAGACCAAAATATGAATAGCCTTGGTAAATTCTTTTTTCCCTTCATGATTTATTGCTGTTTAGAGCAAATTGATTGAATTTACTAATTATTTTTTTTTCATGCAGCTAGCTTTCAGTGTTTTCAAATGAATCTTGTGCACTGATTCTGTGCACAAACTAGGCCATAAGCACAATCTGATTTAAGATTTACTTTCCATGTATTTAATTTGGTGATGTAAATATGAATAAACCAATCCATGTTTCCACCATTTATTTAAAAATAAAACCATCCTTTAAAATAAGCTTGTCTATAAAGAAATTTTGAAAGATATTTTATTCAGTATCCAGAGGTTATAGATAGTTCCCGAATGACATCATCAGCTGCCATATTTGTGGTCATTTGGCAGATTGACCGTTGACTTTATGTGGTGTTTGGAAGTTGAAATATATTCATTGAATCTCTAGATACTTTTATGAAATTTACAGGGGCCCTGAGTGGTTGAGTGGTCTAAAGCACTCTCCGTTACAGATCACTGCCATCTCACCTCTGTCTGCATGGGTTCGAGTCTTGGATTCAGCCAATGTGGGTATGTGAGAAAGCTTGCCAGTAGCTTCTCGAGGGTCAGTGGTTCTTTCTGGTGATTTCCCAGGTTCTTCCTCCACCATTAATACTGGCCGCCATGTATAGCCAATTGTGTGCTGAAAAATGGCATTAAACCCTACAACAACAACAACAACAACAACAACAACGAAATTTACACACATAAACAGAATGCAAATCAGGCTTTCTGTTAGTATCTATATTTGTGATTTATAAGTTGATCTTGCTTCAGTGTGCCTTGTTAAAAATGGTAAATTTTGGTAATCGCATATAGGAGAAACTGCCAGGTTACTTGTTGTCTAGGTAAAATGGGCAAACTATCGTCTGCTAGTAACCTCATCAGGAAGCATCTAACACAAAGTTTTGTAATATATCTTCTTATTATTGCTTTATGTAGACTTTAAAATCATAAAATATGCTGGATGTCTGTATTGAAGCAAAATATTGCCAGCCATAAGAAACTAGGTGTCTAGTCCTACCTCTAAAATACATCTCAGAGGTAGTTACCTATGGGTAATCTATAGGCAATAGATAAAAAGTCTGGGTTTGCATGTGGTAGATAGCTGATTATTGCATGCTACACTGAAAAACAGGTTAATTTCTTGAAAAGGGTACTGAATATTGGTAAGCTACTTGATATCAGAACAAACCAAATTAGAATTATGTTGTCATTTTCAGGAGTCATAATTGTGATTTAAATTCATTTGTATGTTTTCAGGTCTGTTTTAATTGAACCCCCACTGAGGCCTAATCCATAATTTCAGTTAAGTTGGAAATTGGATATCATCAATGAAAGTACTGTACCATCTATACCTGCTTATAAGTCTAGTCAAACTACAAACAACAAAACTCCTGATCTGCCATAGCATAATGTGCCTGCAGATCAGGGTCTATATTGTGTGTTCTACTGAGTGCTCCTAACAAACTGCACAGACCCAGATATGTCAGCACATTATGGGCCAGTAGGTCTGGATCTATGCAGTTTGAAGTTGGATTCATCTTGTAATTGAGTTTATATGGTAAAGGGTTTCACCTGGTAAAGGTTGTTTAGGCCATGTTAGCTTTCTAATAATGTATGTGATCCAACCACACAAAACCTGTAGATCTTGATTTATCACCATATATTATGCCAGTCAAGCATGGTCCATGCTGCATCTTACATTTAGGTTACATGCGAAAATTAAACATCCTGATTTGTTCACAGTCACAGTGGCAGAATTACTAAGTACGTACATGTTGGATCCAACTGCAAATTGCATAGAGCAAGATCAGCCATTGAAAATGTGCAGATAGATCTGGATCTATGCATTTTGTAAGGAATAATCACAACTGTAGACCCTAATCTGCTGGCATATTATGTGATGCCATATCATGGTCTATGATGTTTACTTCAGACCAGTTTTAAATGTATATGGTAGTCAAAAACATTGGCTAAAGGTTGGGACATCTGGAAAGTGAGTATGGTAACAGAGGTTACTGTTAGGTAATATCAAATTGGTTGAAAAAAGTTGATCATCCTTTTCATCTTTGATACAAAACATCCTCGTATATAAGTCAACACATTAAATGGCATGGGCAAAGTATGACCAGCAAGACTAGAGGAACATATGATAGATCTGTTGCATGCTGGACCATCACCGTGATGATATTGACTATATTGTCGAAGCAAGCCCCAACCAACACAAACAATACTGCTGGACAGGTAGGGTCTTGGTCTCCATCTCTTACAGGGAAGGTTGTAGTGTAAGATTTACCCTGTCCAAATCCCTTTTAGATCCTTTAGATCCTGTGTGTTGACTAGACTACCCTCCTTTGAGGTGGAAAAGAAGAGTTTCATCAGCAATTAAACTTGAAAGACTTAAAATCTCAGGGTGTAGAGGGATTATTTAAAATAGGCCCTTTGCCTGTGGTAAGATGTATTTATGTGTAATTATTCTTGTAATTTCACACTGTGGGTAATTGTTATAATTATGGTAATACAGAGCTTCTCAGGTGTCGACAGGAAGCTCTCCCCTTGACATGCCTTTTCTGCTCACTTACAAGTCCCATATAAGCCTGCATATGAGAGATGCAAATTTGGAAATTCGTTAAATATTCTCAAAGGATTCACCTGCTTTGGAGTTTCCTTCAGTTATGATCAGAAACAAACCTTGTTTCTCTGTTAACATCCGGTACATGTAGATTAAATTTACATCCTTGCTTTTGTATGGCCTTCACAGAGATGATTTATGGTTTGATTTCGAAGCAGCTCAAACCAGGTATGAATTGATCATGATGAAAAGCAAGACGTATCTATCACTTCCATGACTGCAGCATTTACACTTTCTGTAAGAGTTTGGTTTATGCAAACATTTTGGTTTATGCAAGCTCTGGCTTTCTTGTTAATGACCTTTGATTGAATCCTGTTAGTGAGACTAAACTATATAAATGTCCTAAAAATGTGACGTTAATAGTCGGTTACCTCACATGGCCATCCTAAATATTCCAAATGTTCAAATAAAGCATGTAATTGTCAAACATTTTGTTTAGCAGTTTCAGAGTTGTCCCTGTCATTTTTAATAGTCAGTCAGTGTCAGAACTGTCCCTGTCATTTTTAATAGTCTGTCAGTGTCAGAGTTGTCCCTGTCAGGATATAGTACAGCTCATGCGATTTTTCAAAACTCCATGCATTGCGTTGTGGGAATTAATACCCTCCACTTTCACTCCACAATAATGATTAGTGATAGAGCAATAAATAAATAAATAAATACAAATCAACACCACGCCCTGGTAGGCTTGCCGATTCCAGCTCCGCCATGTGGGACTGGCTGACGTTACCGATTGACACTTGAATAACCAATGAATGAAGAACATGCATGGAAAGATCAAGATGTCAGGCATGATTTGTAGTCACATACTCACATACTATTTCAAGAATCAGTGATCAATATTTCAAGCATATATTTGGAAAATAAAAAGAATGTTTTAAAAAGACTTGTACCGGTATATTCAGTACATTAGAAATGGTTGATCTACTTCTTTGCAATAAGTTTATGCTTTACTTTATTCAGAAAAAAATCTAAACAAACTTATGCACTGACCTGACGAGAGTTACACTTTGTTGAACTTCTCTTGAGCAATGTAAAAATTTGTGTAAATTTGTCCTAGTGTTTAAACATGAGAAGTAACCCTATGAGGTATGAACAATTAAATTTCCGATGACGACCACTTCTGTTTACTAAAAAATAACAAAACAACAAGAAACGCCCAGAAAATACTTAGTTTACATTTGAAAGAAAATCACATAATGGCCCAATCATGGGGCTAAATATACATGTATGTGGGTGCAACTATGAACTAGTTAAATTCTGACTACACATTTACTGTAAGGGACTGGCCTTTTAATTTGTGGAGTTATACTGTTCTTTCTGACTGCATGTATTTTGTTCATTCATTCATCATGAGATAAATTTGTTTTGGGTAAAATAAGAATGCTGTAGTTAGCTTTTTTATACTACAAATCAGAGGTAAACAATTGTTTTCAAGCATTTAACCCTCCCCTATTGGAAAATTTAATGGTCTCTCCCTAATAAAGACTTGACTTCAGTGGATGTTCTGCAGAAATCAAGGCACTGACCATAGTCAACACTGTCAAAAATATTATTAGTAGAATATGATGTCATTCTTAACTTGGGAAGGTGTGTTTCTATTACACAAGCCTTATGACTTGGTGCATTATACTTAACAGCTCTGATTATTGTCCTGTCATTAACAATGGAAGTTTGATAATTGTTCCTAATTAATCTGACCTCAATGTTTTTTTGAAATGAATAATAATGTGGAAAATTGTCAAATCTTAGATTTTCAGAGATTTAAATTCCAAACAATTTTGGGTATTCTTCACTATGATGATTTTTGATCATAATTTTTGTTAGGGAAAATATATTAAAAAACATCCTCACCCACCCCCAAAATTAAAACATCAATTCCTTATAGTAGATGAATTTGCTATGCATATGTTAATTGTTGTAAAAGTTGTCATATAATAACTGTAACTAAAGGGTTCTTCCTCCACCATTAATACTGGCCGCCATTTATAGCCTATTGTGTGCTGAAAAATGGCATTAAACCCTACAACAACAACAACAACAACTGTAACTAAAGCGAGATGAAAAAGCTTACATTATAGCTGATACCCTGTAATAGACATTGTGCTGACAAAGCTTGTTGATAAAAATAGGAATTGTTGACAGAGGCCTCCAAGTTACTTGCTACACTATTGATAGGCATGGAAACTTGAATTGGCATGCTAACACCTTGGGCAAAACACTATTGATAGACATGGAAACTTTAATTGGCATGCTAAAAATTGGGGCAAGACACTATTGATAGGCATGGAAACATTAACTGGCATGCTAACACCTGGGGCAAGACACTTGATAGACATGGAAACTTTAATTGGCATGCTAACACCTGGGGCAAGACACTATTGATAGGCATGGAAACTTTAATTGGCATGCTAACACCTGGGGCAAGACACTATTGATAGACATGGAAACTTTAATTGGCATGCTAACACATTGGGCAAGACACTATTGATAGACATGGAAACTTTAATTGGCATGCTAACAATTGGGGCAAGACACTATTGATAGGCATGGAAACATTAACTGGCATGCTAACACCTGGGGCAAGACACTTGATAGACATGGAAACTTTAATTGGCATGCTAACACCTGGGGCAAGACACTATTGATAGACATGGAAACTTTAATTGGCATGCTAACACCTAGGGCAAGACCCAACTGATAGGCATGGAAACCTTAAATGGCATGCTAACACCTTGGGCAAGACACTATTGATATGCATGGAAACCTTAACTGGCATGCTAACACCTGGGCAAGATGTTTATCAGAGAGAGCCAGCAAACACACCAACTCAACAAACATGAACATATTCAGTGGACTAGAGAAATTATGTAACATTCACTCAGAAAAGAACCGAAATTCTTAGGATGATATTCACTCTTACAAAGGAATATCTGTACATAATATATTAATCTACTCTAGTACATTAGAAAACAAAATTCAATTTCTTGTTTTAACCCTAAATTTTTGCAAAAGTTTGGTTTGGTCAGAATATCTTTAGCAAAGTCTGTTTTGGATGCCATATTGGCATACTGGACACATGTCAAATATGTGATTAAAGATTGTAATATTCTACATAATTTCTGACAAATACAATTGCTTTGTAAAAAAAAATTTTGGTTTAATTTTGTCACGAAAAATGAAGACATGATTTTAACATCATTAAATGCAGACCAAGATTACTCAGGAATCTCCATACATTTCATACTGACGGAAACTACTGATGTACTGTGAAAAAGTACTATTGTACTTACAACTGGAAATAAATAGTGCAGTAAACAAATATAGGGGCCATCCATTTAGTATGTATGCAGAAATCTGGCAAAGCTTGACCTCTCCCCTCCCATACACATGCATTCTTTTGTACACACACCCCACCTGCATATGTATGCTTGAGACCCCCCTCACCCCTCGAATTCTAAAGAACAGCCTTTATTTAATCCATGCAGAAATGATCAAGGATTAATAATATTAATGTGTTTAATAAAACAGATAGTTCACTGACATTGAATGTCTGGCTGCATCAAAGAAATAAGCTGCATAACTTTAAAAAGTTTGTCTAGTGTCCGCTAAAATTCAAACACCGACTGAACCCAGTCAAACAGGTTATGTATTAGGTTTCACATGCCCCCCCCCCCTTTCCTATGTGTATGTACATTATAAGTAGACCCATCTCCATACGTAAGCGTATGCATTTGGGTTACCCCCCCTTCCATGCATACGTACTAAATGGATGGCCCCATACTGGCAGTGACCTCTAATTGCTGTGTAAGATACATCATACTTTTTAGCTAAAATGTTCTGCATCTTTGGTTCAGAATTATCTTTATCTCTCTGTCATATCAGCTAAGGTTTTGAGTAGCTTCATTATTACACACTTCAATATAATGGTAATTTGGTAATACAACACTTCTTCATTATAACACCCTTCATTAATTGTTGTTGTTGTTGTTGTTGTTGTTCTAGGGTTTAAGGCCATTTTTCAGCACAAGATAGGCTATACATGGCGCCCAGTATAACTGGTGGAGGAAGAACCCTGGAAAACCCAGGGAAGAACCACCGACCCACGAGAAGCTACTGGCAGGCTTTCCCACATCCCCATGCTAGCTGAGCCTTGGACTTGAACCCACGCAGACAGAGGTGAGATGGCAGTGATCCGGAACAGTGAGTGCTTTAGACCACTCGGCTACTCAGGGCCCCCTCCCTTCATTATAATGGCAATTCAGTAATATAATTCCTCATTTTAACACCCTTCATTTTAATGGTAATTCAGTAATGCAACACTTCCTCATTATAATGCCCATTCATTATAATGAAGTTCTGGATTGTTGTCTTGGTAATTCAGTATCATTGGATTTATCCAGTAATTGTTTTTGTCAGAATAGTGTTCTTAAAATGATACCAAAGTTCAAGCCTTTGATGGAAACAGATTTCCATCTCAGAATCTTCTATCATATTCAAAGGCAAACATTTGAACTTCATGAACTGTGTATGATTCATATGTCGTCATGAAATTATGATTACAAAATATTTTCAGATACAGAAGACTGATAGCTTAAATCACTCAAATACTTGGCTTCACTGGTTTTCCCTCAAAGCAATCCCATGGTCCTGAAAAACTTGAAAAAACTAAACACTTCAGTAAAAATAATGGGCCCACAGTGATCTGAGTATTAAATGTTGTACATTAAACACTCAAGGATAAAAATGAATAATAATGTAGATGCAACATTTGTTTTATGTTTACCAATAGGCCGAGCTTATGTTGTTGTATTTACATCTGTCCCTTATTTTATTCCCAGACAGTAACTCAAGTTCTCCACTATCTATGATAAAAAATGTTGTGAATGCTTTCACTCTGAATAGGCATGAAGCCTATCATTTACATGGACTAAAAAATTAAAGATCAGTTTCACTGTGACTAAAAGAAAAAGAATGGTTTCTTTACAGTAACGTTAGTTCTGTATTACATACCAGACCAGATTGCACTTGTGGTAAAATGGAAACAATCCATTTTGGTATCCAAAGGTCAAGGTAACTGACTGTAACAAGAAAATTATACCTGCACAAAACCTTTCATTTCTGACCATAGAGCATTGTCAGTGTTTGTGGATGACTTATAAATCGGCTAAGAAAAAGCCTATTAATTTGGGTGTCAAAAGTTCATGGGCCAAAGTCTCTTTGCCTGAAAGAAGAAAAATAGTTTTTAATAATAACTTTAGTTTTAATCCATATACTTGGACCAGTATTTGTTGAAGGCTTGCACTTAATATATTGAGTAGGCCTAAAAAATTTGGGATCTAAAGTCAAGGTCGTTGAGGTTCAAAGAAAACTGGGTCTTGCAGAAAAACTATTGTTGTAGAGCAAGTTCCATGACCAAACTTTGTGGATGGATGGCTCCCCCTTTCCTAATAAAAAATGACATTTGGTGTGAAATTTGGGCCTGGAAACCCTCCACCCCAGTTGCATGGGTAATTGTTATGACACAGGCATACACAATTAGAGGTTCAGGTCATTGAAACTCCTTGGTTAGTAATATCCAGAGTCAACCATACTAGTGCCACAAAGAGGACCATTAAACAAGGGGTGGGTGTATAATTTGCTGTTGATAGTATTTGTTTTTAATAGTAACACTTTGATGTAATGAATGGATTAAAATCTATCAGTATGACAAGAAGTTAATGTAGTTTTCTTTAAAGAGTTCATTCATTAGGCTTTCAGCTGCCTAACAAGAACACACCTGTAGCAGAAAAGTGATGCTGGTGAGATAAGATACGTACAGGAAGTGATGTGTGTTACACAGGATGGTTATCATACGGTGTGCAAACTCTCAAAGGAGTTGCTATCAGATTTTAATAACTTACATCAAGCCTTATCGCTTAACTTCCTGTCAGGGTGAGTCTGGCTGAGAGGTCGGGGCCAGCAATATTGTGTTTGAAGGGTGTGACCAATTTGAATGATGGGATAAGATAGTATTAGTTGCTTCTGGGAAGATATATGTATCCTTTTATCTCAACCAGTTGTCTTGTATTTTAAAAATTATCATTTGATTGGAACATTATCATCCACTTATAACGAAATGTTGATGAATAAACTTGACTGTGTTTGAGACATTGATAGCAAACAAGTACATTAAAATGGAATGAAAATGCAGTTGATTCTTGTGTGAAAAAATAATTGTGTTCAGAAGATTGAAAAAGTTTTGTACGATCTAGTCAAATAACAGCACTAGTTTTCAACTTTAAGTTTTCAAGAAGTCATTCAAATTTTATTTCTCACTACAAATGGGACATATACTGTTATCCATCTCTATGTCTGTATAGTTAAGTTTTCAAACAATAGACTAGTTTTTCAGTCACATTTGCAGGGCATTTGCTGTGTTTTCTCTAGGATGGACAGTTGCATAAGTCCCTCCTAAAGTTAAGGAATATATCCTTAAAAATAAATGGGTCATCAGAAGGTTTGCATGGTTGATTTACCATGAGTATAAAAAAACCTGTAACATCCATTAATATATCTCAATCTGATCATGTAAGCACTTGACTTTTAGATCAACTACCATAATCAAGCACTTACTTACTGACTTATTGGTGATTGAGGAATGAGATGCTTTCATTGATTAACTAGTAACTGAAAGCATTTTGCCAACTGTGATTGGTGTGGTTATACAATGGCAGAAATGCTTTTTCTGAATTCATTGCTGTTACATGCAACTCTAATGCATACAGCAGAAAGCCATTGTCATAGCAAACCACTGCTGCCACTTATTTAATAGTGAAGATTAAAAACTTTATGTTTTATCATTCTTAATGGGCTTTTTTTGTTTTTGTTGGAACATAATATAAGGTGTCTGTTCATAATTAATATCCTCATTGAAAAAAACATCACAATTGACAGTTGAAAATCCCCCTATTAAAAATATTCATTTGAAGAAAGAGGAAATTTTCTAACTTGGGGAGGGAATTTATTGAACTAAACAAAATCAAGGTTTGCAGATTTTATGCAGATGTTTTTGGGCATTCATATGAATTTTTTACAAAACTGTTTTATGCATTAACATAAATTCAATGACTGCATGTCCTGGAATAGACCATGTAAATTTCAATGACAAATATAAATCACAAATTTTGAGCCTGCGGTATTAAAACAAGACTAATTTATGGAGTGATGGACCTGTTCTCTTTGTACTCCTGAAGTTAAGAGTTCAGATCCAAGTTAGTACATGGTTTTATGTGGAGGAGACTTTGGAAGATTTTCAATCTTGATTTAAAGGA
Organism: Sinohyriopsis cumingii; assembly: GCA_028554795.2. Classification (NCBI taxonomy): domain Eukaryota; kingdom Metazoa; phylum Mollusca; class Bivalvia; order Unionida; family Unionidae; genus Sinohyriopsis; species Sinohyriopsis cumingii. The sequence goes on from CM068829.1 coordinate 147,120,454, forward strand.
TTTACTATCAAAACATTTGTTTTTGCAAACATTACTAAGGATTGCGGGATTTAAACCAAATTTGGCATGATGCTTTAAATTGATAAGACTCTGAATGAGTTGGATGTCTAGCTTTCAATGATGTCATCAATGATATTTATAAGCAATGATAAGTATCCATGTGACTTCGATTTCCACAGATTAACATTGGATTGTTTGTTGTGGTTCAAGTGACATGTGGCTTTATGTCAGGAAATTTATTACATTTAATTTTTGAGGAGTTATGACCCTTGGTTTCCATCATTCCACAATGTTATGAGGAGTTGTGACCATTGGTTTCCAGCATTCCACAGTATCATTTTTGAGAGTTATGACCCTTGGTTTCCATCATTCCACAGTGTTATGAGGAGTTGTGACCATTGGTTTCCAGCATTCCACAGTATCATTTTGAGAGTTATGACCCTTGGTTTCCAATCCTACTTGTTCAGTTTTTGCAGCATAACTTTACCAAGGATTTATTTCAGTTTGCACATTTAAATTGATAATACCCTGAATGAATTTGATATCTAGCGTTAGATTACATCATTTACATATGTTATGGCACCATATTTTTAGACATCTTGACTTTCATTTACATAAAATTACTTTAACATGAGGAGACTCAGTGTACTCACCCCATCCCACCCATCCCAAAGATGTCCAACTGGAAATGAACTTTTCATATGAGCCTGTACAAAAGGACTGGAAATTCATTTTTGAATAAAATATCATCAGTTTTCCTTGAAGCATTTAATACACTTGCAAAAAATAAATAAACTTGGTAGACTTAGCATTGGTAAATATTGTCAGGCCCTGAGTTGCTGAGTGGTCTAAAGCACTCACCATTATGGATCACTGCCATCTCACCTCTGTTTGCATGGGTTCTAGTCTCAGAGTTGGCCAGTGTGGGTATGTAAGAAAGCTTGCCAGTAGCTTCTTGTGGGTTGGTGGTTCTTTCCTGGGTTTTTCCTGGGTTCTTCCTCCACCATTAATTCCGTCCACCATGTATAGCTTATCTTATGCCGAAAAATGGCATTAAACCCTATAACAACAACAACAACAAATATCATCACCACACACATGCTACATATGTCAACATAATCACAACTACGCCAATATTAAATAAAAAATACACAAGTTTCTGTTTTTAACATCGCTTAGTGAAATATATTAATATATTCTTAATTAGATGCATTTTTTGCTGCATACAGTAGAGGGTGACGCAAGTGTCATTTGTGTCCATCTTTGCACTTTTTTGACAATTTAGACGAAAGGTAGAGTTGTTCATATTTTTCCTGCTGGATCATCTGAACGAATCCTGGTCATAACTGAGTTGTTCTTGCTGACCATAATGCTACCATTCTCAAAACTTTGTTAGGAATCAAATGTTGTGTTGTTATAATGTAACACAAAATGTTTACTTATGAATGCTGGCTTTCACCTTTAATTCATAATACTAAGATCTTGAGTGAGTTGGATTTTTAGCATTCTACATCACTATATGGATGACTTGAAGGCCTATCTTCTGCTAACTTTGTTTTCCCAAGTTCTTCTGTTTAAGGCCTCACCAAGCAAGGCCCTTAATATGCACCCACCACTAATATGTCTAGTTCTAGCTGCTATTTATGGAGGTGTTTTGGTATTCGTGGTCTTCAGGTTGTCAATTATGTCTGCTTACTTCCAAGGACACTCTCCGTCTTCTTGATATTTTGATTAATTTTATTTGTCCATTTGGCCAGGCATCATTCTTAGAGTCTGTCCTTTTGTCCAGGCTGTAACTCCAACTTGCCCTGTGTTTGGATCATAGGATAAACGTAAAATGATACGAAAATTTAAAAATAACAATGGACCTATAAAAACTTTCTTTTATGAACAGGCATGCTTTGTATGGAGGAGTCACTTTTCTATCAATATTGGGTTACTATAACCTACTCCTCAAGGTTTAGTCAAGAATTCTTGGAACTTGCTTGTGACTTGCTGCAACATATTTTATCTATTTTCACCTAATGTTCATAAATGGTTTCTCTTGGGATGAAGAAGTTCTTTTGTGAACCCAAACTTGATAACTGACATGCTTTCAGGTTTTATGAAAAACTGCTTTAAAGATTCTGACCTGTGCCACAAATTATCTTTTAAGCACGTGTTCACTGACAATTAACTCCTTAGTTATTTCTAATGAATTGTTAGTGAATATGTTGAATCACCTCACCCCAGTGTGCAGGTCAAGGGAGATTATTCAAATAGGAAATAAGACTCATATTTTCCTGAAATGGAATTATCCTACCAAACTAGGTCATACAATAATAGCAAATAATTGAATGAAATTTGCACTGAATCATCACTGAGAATAGGATTTGCTTTATACAGGCCCAGATGTAACTACCATATACACACTAAAAGTCATGCCTTGCTCAAAATCCAATATGGACAGGCACTCTGAGAATTCTGAATAATGCATCTTGTTTTTATTGTAATCCTGGCTCTTTCTTTGGAGTCCAGTTAGGTGACCCTCTGTGTAAAGGCCACAGTTGACCTTTTCCTATGGTGACCACTATAAACAGGTTGCAGACATTACAAGTAATCATTGGATATGTTTCACAAAGTTTGTACGGGCCACTTTGGTAATTAAAACTGGTTTAGTTGAATATATTGTCTCTACCCTTTATTGGCTCCCAAATATTGGAGACTGGATATGCCATGATGTTGGAAATTTTTTCAACTGTATTCATAAATTCTATTTGTAATAGTGTACATTTAGTTTGCTTCAACAGCAAAATTGAAGTTCATTGTTATATTTCCAGTGTTTGTTTGACATTTCACCTTTGCCTGCATATATATATAAACATGAAAAATGTTAATCTACTATCACAGCTTTGTCCATGAGTGTTTCTTTGAAAATCTAATTCAGTCCTGACCATGTTTTGATCTCTGACTTGCAGAAGTATTTGTTGTATTGTTAAACTGAATTAAAAGCTGGCCTGCTTTGTATTATTATGTTAATTTTTACATCTTCTGTATTAAATTAAATAAAGGGGGTTGAATTTAAAAGAAGGTTATGATTAATAATCCTATGATCAATAGTCCTTGTGATCAATAATTCTTGTGATCAATAGGTTATGACCAATTGTACTATGATCAAAAGTCCTATGATCAAACGTCTGGTACCATTATTAAACCCTTACAATCTTTGACCCACTTTCACCTGAAAATGTTGATATGTAGATATATCTTGACGAAAAATAACTCAACCATATAAAAACTAAACTATGTTGGTTTGACCAAAGTTGCACTCTTGAGTGACTTTTGTATTTTCAGCTATTGATTTGTTACACCCCCGATAATATTATACCCCCGATAATATTATACCCTATTTTACCAGAACTTGTGAAAATTTGTATGCGGATACATCTTGATGAAAGTAATTCATCCATACCAAAACGTTGTCAAAGTTTTTAAAAGTTTTAAACTTAAGTCAATTTTATATTTTTCAGCTGATTTTGTTTGTTACACCCTCATTATCTGGGCCCTTAATTCACCTACACATGAAAATATGCATCGATACAGCTGCAATGAAAGTAGAGTCAGCTATTCCAATATTTAGTCAGTTTGATATAGTTTTCATGCTTGAATGACTTCTGTATTTTCAGACAACTGTTTCTTAACACCCTTGTATCTTGGACCTTATTCATGTCCAATAACTTATGCAGTATCTGAGGATGCAGAAGTTGGACTAAAATTTTAAGGCACATTGTATGTTGCCTTATGGATATTTTTCTTTATGAAGGTACTTTTAAAAATAGAAGAATGGGATTTGACCTGTAAATGGTTAATCCGATGGTATCCCAGAGATCTTGTCAAAACGGAGGTGTTGCATCCATTTTTGTGGCAAAATTGACTGGATTGGGTTAGCTAAAATGAAGCAAAATCTGGTGGCTTTGTAAACTCTGCTAACCCATACAAATTGGCATTCTTCTGCAAATTATCACTCTACAATCAAAATGGTACTGCTAACATGTACACAGTTGGTATACTTGCTGCAAATTGTCACTCTACAACCAAAATGCCCAAGCAAACATGTACACAATTGGCATACTTGCTGCAAATTATCACTCTTCAACCAAAATGCCCCTGCTAACGTGTATAAATTGGCATACTTGCTGCAAATTATCACTCTACAACCAAAATGCCCCTGCTAACCTGTATAAATTGGCATACTTGCTGCAAATTATCACTCTACAACCAAAATGCCCCTGCTAACCTGTATAAATTGGCATACTTGCTGCAAATTATCACTCTACAACCAAAATTCCCATGCTAACCTGTATAAATTGGCATACTTGCTGCAAATTATCACTCTACAACCAAAATGCCCCTGCTAACCTGTATAAATTGGCATACTTGCTGCAAATTATCTCTCTACAATCAAAATGCTCTTGCTCAGGGCCGGCGCCAGACTATCTGGCACCCTAGACAAGGTTAGATTCTGGCACCTGCCCCCCTGGAAAATATCTTGGTGTTTCGGTCAGACTGAATTTACCTGATTATTTGTCCCTGTATGAAATAAACCAGGATAAAAAATGACCTTCAATAAAACTGAAATTTATTTATTTATTTTCCAAAACTGTTGTTGATTTGGATAAATGCACCCCCTGAAATCAGCGCCCTAGGGGGCTGCCTAGTTTGCCTATATGGTAGCACCGGCCCTGCTCTTGCTAACCTCCACAAATTGACATACTTGTTGCAAATTATTTCTCTACAATCAAAATGCTCTTGCTAACCTCCACAAATTGACATACTTGGTGCAAATTATCTCTCTACAAACGAAATGCCCCTGTGAACTTGAACAAACTGGCAAACTTTTACAAATTAAAATTGTTCTTCAAAAGAATTGCTTTTTCAGAAAGTAAGCATATCACAGAATTTATGGCATTACGAATAAAATTATGTCACTTTTGCTGTCCTACCAGGGCACAAGAAGTACCAAATATGCACAAGTGAGATCGAGTAAATAAAATAATCACGATATAAATGCACAATATCTGCAGTGAATGTTACAAAAATAAGATATGACAATTTTCAGTACTTCTTTTTTAGTACAACTTTGTTTTATTTTTGTATGTTTCTAGATATTTAGAGTGTTTATAACTCAATTATGTCACTCAGTCTTTGATAGGATGAAAATTGTTTGGTGGTCTTTTATCAGATTTATGAAGGAATTACAACTAAAATGAGACCAGTTACTTAAACTTACTTAGTTTTGCATGCCCTGGTGAACACATTTTGAGCGAGTCATTTGTCTTGTATGTGATATGATTTTTTCCATAACCAAATGAACAGTGCTGACTTTGGAGAGTATCTCATCAGTTTGTATTGACAGCTGAAAATCATTTGAAAAATCTACCCACAGGAATTAATACTTTATTATTAAAGAAATTTTTTTCATGTAAAACAACATCCTTGCTAACCTTCCAGACAGATTTGGAGGATTTTGAAGACTCTGTTTTAAGAGATATGGGGGTGGGGGGGGCATGCATGCAACCCAAAATAAGCAGTGTCATAAAACTGAGAACAAGTTTATTATACATAACCCAGTTTAAGCCTGCATAACATGAATGGAAATTCAAATTTTAATAAAATAAAATAAAATAAAATTTCTATGAAGCATTTAAAACACTTTCAAACTGAAAATGGTTTATAGACTTGCAGACCAGCTGTTTAATTTTCTTTAGAACCAGGATATTTTATACTTTACATCCAGACAATGTACATTTTTCAACTTAAGTAATATGTTTACTTCCATTTTAATATAAATTCATAAATCTTTTTGAGGCAATATTTTTTACATGAAAGCCCACCTCCTGAAAATCAAATGCCATTGCCACACAAAGATATTTAAACACACACATAAGCATAAGCAAACAGACATTGAAGAAACAATTTTGTTTAAAAAGTACCAAGTTTCTGTCTTTATAATCCATTGAACAATGGAATACCATCTTGACTAAATGTAGTATTTACTGCTTGCAGTAGATCGGTGGGGGTTTGAAGGTAGTGCAAGTGTCTTTTGTGTTCAAATTTGTACTGACCAGAGACTGGATGGCACTGTTATTCAAATGAATGTGGCGATCTATTGTGCATGAGGGGTTCTTTCTGGGGGTTTTCCTGGTTCTTCCTCCACCATTTATACCGGCCACTATGTATAGCCTATCTTATGCTGAAAAATGGCGTTAAACCCTATAACAACAACAACAGCAAATATCATCACCACACACATGCACCTACTTTCAAGAATACTTGTATGTGATTACATGCACTCAGCATAGAAAATGATTTTTTTGTGTCTGTATTGCTGTGAGGTAGTACCAAACATGCAATGACCACAGGAGTTAGAATGTTTTTTTAAAATATTTAACTTTGCTTTTATGCATTGTCCTAGCGTTACTATGTCTACATATGGCGTTCACTCCAGAACAACTAATCTAATTTTTTTGTGTGTACAAAGAATAAAGTGCTCCCTTTTTGCTGTTTCACTTCATGAAGTCAAACTCCATCAACCAGGATTCTGATAGTTCTGCTGGGCTTTGCTCATTTTACTGATGGCTCAATTTTTCCCTGAATTACAGCTGACATGACACTTCCACAGTGGTCAAACTACGGTAAATTCTGACATAAAAGAAACATTTCTGCTGATTTAGTCTTGCCAGTACTGATCATGAAGTATCCAGCACGTTTTAATAAATATGGCTGAAAAATTATTAGCATAATGGGTTCTCCCACAAAAGATTTGTAATATAACATTATTAGTCAATTAACTGAACTGATACAGTGGATTGATAAACACTCAAAATATTAAAACTTCAAAGACCAGAAAATGTATCAAGTACATGTATTAATAAAAATCATAATATAATAACTTTGCTTCAAAGAGTTTTTTTTCTTCCCCTATTAGATCTCTTGTGTGTATTGGGTACCTGGTACTTATTGAACATTATAGCATCACAAAAATTTGGGATATTCTTACTTTCTGAGATGGCAATTCTTTTGAAGAACAATGAATTCTTAAATGTCAGTCTGTATGGAATGGCAAGATAATTAGACTCATTAGATCAATGTTAGAGCTGTATTTGTCACATGATTCTGTCCAACCATATTTTGTCATGGCTGACGTAACTTCCTCCAGTTGAAATACCTTAAAAGTGATTGCAGTTTCAAATGAATGTATTTTCACATGATCTCTTGGATACTGTCATTCTTTGATTTTTTTTTTAAAAATCTGTAATAGATGAACTTAAAATTTGTGTCCAGCTTCTGCATCATGGAAGTATCACATAAGGTTTTACTTCATAGAATTACATTATGCATGAGGGGTTGTTGTTCATGTTTTTTAATCTACATTCAGAACATGTGGTACTATCTATATAAAAAACTAGACTGTGCAAAAATCAGGTCATTGTGACCTACTTGTTATGTTCGAGTAACGTTTTAATTTTCAGTACTTTGTTCATTATGCCCATGATATTTTGGACCATATTTCACCTATACTAATGAAATTCACACATAGCAAGAGTGATTCAACCTTTTTTATTGTTAGCCATCTGTTTCTAACAGCTTCTATTTTGAATTCTTTTTCACCAACACTTGAGAAAAGCTGTGTGCATTATCAGGTTGAGTAATCCTTCCATACAAAACTTCTAAGTTAGTACATAATGTCCATGTTGAGTTAAATGGTGTCTGAGACCTGGCATATTAGACTTGAACGAGGACAAAAAAATCTGAACTTGTACTTGAAACTCCACGATGAGAAATCATTGCGAGTCTTTCAACATCATTGAAATTTTACATGTATGTAGAGATGTAAGCAATAGAATAATGCTAAATTGTTGTGGCCAGTTTCCTGACAATCAGACCTAATACCTGGTCAGTTTGTAATGCCACCCCATATTGCTTGACCCAAACATTTTCCTCTGATGCATCTAGTAAACATCTCTGTTTTATCTGTTTAATCCAGACACTTTCTCACTAGGGACAAGATGTAAAGAAGTTTCAAATTCTGGAGTGATAACACATTATCTTGCATATCCATCCCTAAATAGTACTGCATTTATATGTGGATATTATGGTATGTGGATATTATAGTATGTGGATATTATGGTATGTGGATATTATGGTCACCATCTGTTCATATCAGTAATTTATTTTATTCCCACAACAAGAGATACTAGTTGTTTTTATACTTATAGCTGGTTGTGGTTTATGACAAAATCTTATGAATGCAACCAGTTTTTGCTTTTTTTTTGTCACCATGACGTTACCATCAGACATGTATGTCAGCAAATCACTGTGCTTCCTCAGTTTTTGTTTGAGTTATTGCCTATGTTGTCTTGCAGCTGAATGCATTGTAGGACAAAATCTTGTCTTAATGGGTCACTGTGACACATATTATGGTCATCATATAAAGATGTGCATACTGACAAATCTTTATGCCCTTGTAATTTTTTAAGAGTCATTGATCTTTTTTTGCTTACAACTGAATGTATGTTGTGAATGCATCTGTTCTCAGTTTTGTTGTAGTTGGTGTAGTTGTTGTAGTTGGTGTAGTTGTTGTAGTTGGTATAGATGCTGTAGTTGGTGCCCACCATGGTCATCAACGTCATCAGATATTAATGTTGACATGCATAAATAGTTGTTTAATTTTTTAGTTAAATATGGGGTGTATTTTTGTGAGTAATTTGTTAACTCACCTCTACCCAACTCTACCTCTCTCATGTTACTGCAATTTGTTTTCATGATGCACAACCAAATTTTATACTTTCTAAGAGAATATGCAGTTTGTATGCAAAATTTTGAACCTGGATTTTAGGAATTTTAGCTACTGTCCCTTTTATTTACCTTACAATAAATTCTTACATTTTTTTATATTTTATCCTTTTCTTTCCTTTCAGGAGTGCACATTTGCTTTTATTAAGGTTTTTTGGACCTTACTAAAAGCTTAACTTTGTTATCTTTATATTTTCTCGGACTTATTTCTTATTTGTTTGTGCTGGATTGTGCTGATGTGCCATTACCACCACAACCACCATGCACTGACATACACCCCACCCCAATCCATAATTCATACATACTGTGAACTGCAGGTTTTTGTTGCTTTAATTCAGGTACATAGAATTTAATGAAAATAGTGTCTGTGTAATAAAAATTCTGAAATGAAAGCATTTGCTGCTATGTCACAAGGCTTGATTAATATCAGCAGAAAGGAGCAATTGCACCTGTTGTTGAGGTCAACAGGCTGTGACTAAGAAAATCTGGTGAGCTCTGATGTAATTAGTGGGCAGAAGTCATGGCTTCCTATGCCATTGTTTGTTTTCTCCATTAGAAGAGGGCGTCTTATTTCTGAACTGTACAAAGACAGCCATTTTTATAAATCAATCTATTCATTCAATTCAAGATGTGCAATAAAGTTGTATAAAGAACAGATGCAATCAAAGATTTGTAATGAAGACTGAAGTCAATAGCACAGGTGACCTTCCCCAGTATGGTATCTGTGTTTGAGAAAGAACAAATATTTGGAGGGTTCACTGTGTTTATTTTGTATTGCTTTTTACTTTCTGGGGGGTAATTGCCTATTCAAGAGCATTTGTGACATGACAAAATCAAAATGGGGGAGGGGGAGGAATGGGGTAATATAGTGTGGAGTGCAGTTTAGCTAGACTTAGAGTTTTAAAGATTTTGGGAACATTATTCCATTACAAATGATACAGTAGAAATGAAACAGTTTTTTCAGAAACAAAATTTGAAATATATTTTTCCAGTTTGGTTTATGGTTGTCTTGGTGGCAGTGTACAAAAGTATACGGCAAATATGAACTCAGCTTGACATAATTTTTAAAAACTGCAACTGATCAAAGCTGCTTACCAGTCGATTATAGAAAAATCAACCAATATAAAATTAAAATTGTTTTGTTTTGTCTCTAAACATTACTAACAGGGTTTGTAATGCGTGGCTATGGAAATAGGATTACATGTAGTGCTTGCCATGGCATTAGAGCTGGAGATGCAAACCACAAGATATTTATTAGCCATTATTCTGGAATAATATAATACCATTAATTTGTTTGCAAAATGGGGTGATAAATAAATTAAGCCACAATGGAACCTCACTATTACAGTGTTCACTCATTATATCTCTGTCCATGGCAGTCATGTAGTATACCACTGTACAGTTAGACTGCCTTATAACAAAGTACATTATACATTATAATACTGTTCATGGCAGTCATAGAGTATACCATCTTATAGTTAGACTGCCTTGTCACAAGTACATTATACTTTATAACACTGTCTATGGCAGCCATGGAGTATACCACCTCATAGTTAGACTGCCTTATAATGAAGAACATTATACATTATAACACTGTCCATGGCAGTCATAGAGTATACCACCTTATAGTGAGACTGCCTTATAATGAAGTACATTATACTTTATAACACTGTCCATGGCAGCCATGGAGTATACCACCTTATAGTTAGACTGCCTTATAATGAAGTACATTATACATTATAACACTGTCCATGGCAGTCATAGAGTATACCACCTTATAGTGAGACTGCCTCAAAATGAAGTACATTATACTTTATAACACTGTCCATGGCAGCCATGGAGTATACCACCTTATAGTTAGACTGCCTTATAATGAAGTACATTATACATTATAATACTGTCTATGGCAGCCATGGATTATACCACCTTATAGTGAGACTGCCTTATAATGAAGTACATTATACATTATAACACTGTCCATGGCAGTCATAGAGTATACCACCTTATAGTGAGACTGCCTCAAAATGAAGTATATTATACGTTATGACATTGTACATGGCAGCCATGTAGTATACCTCATTATTGTGAGACTCCCTTATAAGGATATACATTATAACACTGTCTATAACAGCCATAGAGTGTACCTCCTTATTGTGATATTCCCTTATAATGAAGTGCATTACACATTATAATGCAGTCCATTTCAGTCATGGAGTGTATCACCTTATAGTGAGACTGCTTTATAATGAAGTACATTATGCATTATAACACTGTCCATGGCAGCCATGGAGTGTATTACCTGATAGTTAGACTCCCTTATTATGAAGTAAATTATATTAATGTCCATGGCATCCATGGAGTGTATCACCTTATAGTGAGACTGCTTTATAATGAAGTACATTATACATTATAACACTGTCCATGGCATCCATGGAGTATACCACCTTATAGTTAGACTGCCTTATAATGAAGTACATTATACTTTATAACAATGTCCATGGCAGCCATGTAGTATACCACCTTATAGGGAGACTGCCTTATAATGAAGTACATTATAATTTATAACACTGTACATGGCAGTCATGAAGTATACCACCTTATAGTGAGACTGCCTCGTAATGAAGTACATTATACATTATAACACTGTACATGGCAGCCATAGCGTTTATAACCTTATAATGAAGTACACTATACATTATAACACTGTACATGGCAGCCATGGAGTATACCACCTTATAGTGAGACTGCCTCATAATGAAGTACATTATGCTTTATAACACTGTCCATGGCAGCCATGTAGTATACCACCTTATAGTGAGACTGCCTTATAATGAAGTACATTATACATTATAACACTGTACATGGCAGCCATGTAGTATACCACCTTATAGGGAGACTGCCTTATAATGAAGTACATTATGCTTTATAACACTGTACATGGCAGTCATGAAGTATACCACCTTATAGTGAGACTGCCTCATAATGAAGTACATTATACATTATAACACTGTACATGGCAGCCATAGAGTTTACAACCTTATAATGAAGCACACTATACATTATAACACTGTACATGGCAGCCATGGAGTATACCACCTTATAGTTAGACTGCCTCAAAATGAAGTACATTATACTTTATAATACTGTACATGGCAGCCATGTAGTATACCACCTTATAGTTAGACTGCCTTATAATGAAGTACATTATACATTAAAACACTGTACATGGCAGCCATGGAGTATACCACCTTATAGTGAGACTGCCTTATAATGAAGTACATTATACATTATAACACTGTACATGGCATCCATGTAGTATACCACCTTATAGTTAGACTGCCTCATAATGAAGTACATTATACTTTATAACACTGTACATGGCAGCCATGGAGTATACCACCTTATAGTTAGACTGCCTCATAATGAAGTACATTATACTTTATAATACTGTACATGGCAGCCATGTAGTATACCACCTTATAGTGAGACTGCCTTATAATGAAGTACATTATACTTTATAACACTGTACATGGCAGCCATGGAGTATATCACCTTATAGTTAGACTGCCTCATAATGAAGTACATTATACATTATAACACTGTCCATGGCAGCCATGGAGTATACCACCTTATAGTGAGACTGCCTTATAATGAAGTACATGATGCAAACAATTTTGTTGCTAAATATTGAAATGTGATGCATGGCCATGCATGCCTTGTAACAGGAACTGTGTTGTAATAAAGAGCTTTATAGTGAGGGAGCACTGTTACAAAGTTGTGACTTTGGAATGTTTTGGTATAGAGTACTGATTTAAGTAAAGTTGATTAATCTACTGTGATTTGCATTGATCAATATTTATGGCAGTATAACGTTTCTGCAGAACGGGGTATTTTGATTTTAATTCAGATGAAGAGTAAACAGCTTTGACTTGACGCTGCTGACACATTCTGTCACATGAGATCTGGTTCTACACAGGTGAGTTAGCTGGGAGGGGATGTCCAGGGGCATGCTTCTTTTAAAATATGTGAAATGATGCAATAAATTAAGTGGATTTTACAAGCCATTTTTAACCTTTGATGTAGTGATGTTTTGTTATTATAAATTGCATTTTATTTTTGTTGTCACAATACTTGATTTTGTATGCTTAAAAAATTCTGGCTGCCTAAACAGTTCACAATTCAGGCTGACATAACATAACCAGTAGGTCTAGTTGACAAGAAATTTCCTAGTCATGCTGAATATCCACTACCATATATACTTACTTATAAGTTGAGTCAAATTGCAAAGAACAAAGATCCTGATCTGCCATAGTATAATGCACCTGCAGACAAAGGTGTATGTTGTTTGTTTTACTGATTACTACTAAGAAACTGCACAGACCCAGATCTGCCAGTGCATTATGAAATGGCAGATCTGGGTCTGTGCACTTTGCAGATGAACTTGATTTATAAGTGAGTATATGTGCCAAAGTACTCCTTCACAAGTCAACTGGTGACTTCTGAAACTTTACTAGCCATCAAACTATTATGAAAACTACTAGCCAGATAGGAAGTTTAATGGCTTTTGGCTAGTAGACAAAATTTACTAGCCTTGGGCAAGTAGACAACATGTAATTTTGAGCCCTGCATAACTGTTTTCAGAATTTATTGGAAAAATTAAATATATAAGGAAACATTGCTATTAAAATTTACAGAAGTTACAGACCTTTTGCATATTACCCAGTACCAGAACATTTGAATGAAGTTACAATACTGAATACCTTATTATCCAAGATGTCAGTTATTTTGCTCACTTGGCCATAAGTGTATTGAGCATAAGGTATGACCATGTGTCTGATATCCATCTGTCAACATTAACTTCTTACCAGTCTGGAAACCATGTTTTTGATCCAATTTTTATCAAACTTGGAATATAGGTTCATATCATCAATATCAAAGATATGTTTCAATATAAGTGAGATCTGTGCATGTTAATAAGGTGACATTGAATCTAATTGGCTGAACTTTGTTCCTACTCAGATGGCCATATTTGTGATAAGATTTTTAAAAAAATTGAATGCATGCTTATATCATCAAGAGTTCACCATGTCCAATACTGAGTGAGATCAACACATATGAATGAAGTCATCTTGATTCAGATTGGTCAGCTTGTTACCAGTTCAAATTCTGTAATTTTTATGTGATTTGGATTAGACTTGATAGGTATACAATCATCATCAAGATCTGAGACAAATTATATATTGATTGATGTACATGCATGTTGATGTTGAAGTGATCATGCATGTGATTGGCAGATCTTGTTACCATTCTGGAAGCCATATTTTCTGATCTGATTTTGATCAAACTTGGAATGTGTGTTTATTATCATCAAGCTCTTTAACAAATTTGATACTGAGCAAAATCCATGCACATAATTATGGGGTCCTGCATCCAATTGTCTAAATTTGTTACCACTCTGGAAACCATATTTCTGAATAGATTTTGATCAAACTTGGAAGGTGGTTTTTTATCATCAAGCTCTTTAAAAAATTTGATACTGAGCAAAATCCATGCACATAATTATGGGGTCCTGCATCCAGTTGTCTAAATTTGTTACCACTCTGGAAACCATATTTCTGAATAGATTTTGATCAAACTTGGAAGGTGGTTTTTTTATCATCAAGCTCTTTAAAAAATTTGATACTGAGCAAAATCCGTGCACATAATTATGGGGTCCTGCATCCAATCATCTAAATTTGTTACCACTCTGGAAGCCATATTTCTGAATAGATTTTGATAAAAAGAACTGGCATATAGCTTTATAGAATCAGTATCTTGCAAGAGTTCAATATAAAACAAGATCCACACATACTAATTTAGTGAACTTCTGACTGGCTGAACATGTTTCCACTCCAGTGACTGTATTTTTTTCTATCCGATTATGAGAAAACATGGTAAGTAACTCATCTTGATTTCTAGCTAAGATGATTTCTAGCTAGTTTTAAGTAAGGTCTGCTCATGTTAAAGAAATTCAGGAGAGTCAGAAATAGTTTTTAAACTGTATGGAATTTACACAGTTCTAATTTGTACCTGCTCTCTCAGTCTAATTAAAGCAGATCAAGGGAAGTAACCAATAATATTGACCAAGGAGAATCACAGGTTGGGGGTTAGAGTTTTTCTCTATGCACAAGTTATGAAAGCCAGCGAAAAACAAATTTTAAAATACTTGAAGCACAAATTTTTTCAATTGTGTAACATGTTAAAATTGGCAAATAACATATTTTGGGGATTAAAGTACATGATTTGTAATTTTATTTACAGCTGAATAAAAAATAAACATATATGTATTATTAGAGAAAATGCACAATTGTGGGCTAGCATAAACTGTGTAGTGTTAATTAAAAATCAAAATTTGTTTACACAAACATAGGTATATGTTTCCAAGTGACTGTGTTTATAGATTCTACTTCAATAAAAGCATATTTCTTGTAAAAACAATCAAATAGGCCATAGTTTTAAAACTTAATTTATGGTAAATTCTTTTCATAACCTTTGTCATATTTGAATTGGACAGTTGCTAGCATTGCCTTGCTCAAGTGTCAGAAACATGTCTTTTATATCTTATCACCTGTATTGTACATCTTATCACCTGCATCTTATCACCTGTATTGTGTATCTTATCACCTGTATTGTGCATCTTATCACCTGCATCTTATCACCTGTATTGTGTATCTTATCACCTGTATTGTTAATCTTATCACCTGTATTGTGCATTATTTTCTTGGAATTTCATATATTCATGCTGTTACTCACAAATTATTTTGGAATTTATTTTTTATGTGTAACTTTCAGTAAAAAATATAACAAATATGTTTTCCTTCTGAAATACTTCAAGTATTGACAGAGTAAAGAAACCTTTGTCCTGAAAAATCATCGAGGGATTGAAATTTTCTCTTGTGTGAAAGATGTGTTACTTTGTAGACTCACAATTTAAAACTAAATTTACAAACCTTTTAAATATCTTAGATGAATTCAGTTATGGGCAGGAAACTGCACATCTTAATTATACTTATATCTTTGAAAATAACTTTTATCGGACTAAATTAAAATAGGTAAAATTTGCATGATATAAAGCTTGGTCAGCATAGGTTGTGTTCTTACAATATTTCTAAATAAGGCTGCTTATTGAAATGGTCAGCTGCTGTTATGTAAGCCAAGTGAGTGATATCAGATGCTCTCAGGCCTCTTGTTTTGGTTATTGGAATGCTAGTATCTGCTCCATTTCTAAATTTTAAAAGTTATTGACTCAATAAAAGCAGATATTTAGGTCTCTACTAGACTGAAGATTGGTATGTTTCATAGAAGAGTCATTTGTGATAAAACCATTAAATTTTTACATGATACTTTGTAAAAACATTCGTCAGAAAAGCAACTTTGGAAATAAACATTAAACTGTTCCTTCACAAAAATGTGTTTGCCTACTCTTTCAGATTTTTGAAGCATGTAAAACATTAAAAGTTATATTAAAAAGCTCTCAGTGAAACAACAAAAAAAGAAACATTATGTATGACTCATCCAAAGTAGACTGTGACATGTTATTCTGCACTTAAGTAGCACTTGCCAAAAGAAAGAGCAAGAGATCAAAAGGTTTCTGCACTTCAAGATGTATTTGATATAAGATAAATGAGACTGGACATGATGGCTTTTGTATTCAAATGAAAAAGTGCTTATTTCCTTTATAGCAGATTTTATAGCCAAATCTACAAAAAAATTAAATTTATTCATTTATCTCTAACTTTTTGTGAATGTCTATTTTTTTTCTAAACCAGAAGTGAAAGTACTTTGTGTGTTAGAATAGACTTATATACTAGAATGAACCCATGTATTATAATAGACTTGTGTACTAATATAGACCTGTGTACTAGAACAGACTTGTGTACTAGTAGAGATCTGTGTACTAGAATATATTTGTGTACTAGTAGGGACCTGTGTAATAGAATAGACTTGTGTACTAGTAGAAACCTGTGTACTAGAATAGACTTGTGTACTAGTAGAGACCTGTGTACTAGAATAGATTTATTTGCTAGAAGAGATTTGTGTACTTGAAGAGACCTGAATACTTGAATAGACTTGTGTACTAGTAGAGACCTGTGTACTAGAATAGATCTGTGTACTAGTAGAGACCTGTGTACTAGTAGAGACCTGTGTACTAGAAGAAATTTATTTGCTAAAAGAGATTTGTGTACTTGAATAGACCCATATACTAGAATAGACTTGTGTACTAGAATAGACCTGTATACTAGAATAGACCTGTATACTAGAAGAGATCTGTGTGCTAGAATAGACTTGTGTACTATGAGAGAGATGTGTACTAGAATATACTTGTGTACTAGAATTGACCTTTATACTAAAAGAGATATGTGTGCTAGAATAGACTTGTGTGCTAGAATAGACCTGTGTACTAGAAGAGATTTGTGTACTAGAAGAGATCTGTGTACTATAACAGACTTGTGTACTAGAATGGACCTGTATACTAGAAGAGATTTGTGTACTAGAATAGACTTATGTATTAGATGTTACCTGTATACTAAAAGAGATTTGTGTATTAGAATAGACATGTGTACTAGAAGATATCTGTGTAATAGAATAGACCTGTATACTAAAAGAGATTTGTGTACTATAATAAACCTGTATACTATAATATACCTGTATACGAGAAGAGATTTGTGTACTAGGATTGACCTGTATACTAGAAGAGATTTGTGTCTTAGATTAGACCTGTATATTAGAATATATATATATATATATATATATATATATATATATATATATATATATATATATATATATATATATATATATATATATATATATATATACTCACTTATAAGTTTGATCTAACTGCAAGCAACATAGACCCTGATCTGCTATTGCATAATCCACCAACAGATCAGGGTCTGTTTTATTTGTTCTACAGATTAGTCCTATAAAAAAACCTGCATAGATCCAGATCTGGCTTGTTGTACAACAGCATATATTATGCAGTTTACAGTAACATCCAACTTGTACGTGAGCATATACTTGAAATATGGGAGAGAAGTGGGATCCATGCATACATATACAGTGCCATACATCTTAGGATTTTAAAATTTCATTGGCTACTATACTTTGGATGTATTTTCCCATCCACATGAGGTTTGCAATGAATAAGTGGCACCATTGAAATTAACTGAAATACATTTTCAGGCAGTTTTATCTGAGTGTGTTGATATACTTGGATTTATAAAAGAGAAATGGATAGAAATGTATTATTTCACATAAACTAGAACTATCAATGTCCACATGAATCAGATTTATCTGGGCATCAATCTGTCAATCTATCCATTATGTGGTTCCTGGGGTCACCCAGTGGTTCATAGTCAGGACTGTGACCAGAGAACTCTTGCCCTGAACAGGAGGATCAGTTGCCATGGTGTGCCTCTGGGCAAGACACTTTCCTCTAGTTTCCTCAGCATTATACATGTTTGTGTGTATTGATGTGAAGTAAGAAACACCAATCAATCAACCAGGAATGATAAAGTAAAGAAAATAGCTTGTTCTTATGATGTACATCCGGCATGTGCAATTTATGACCTGCAACCTGGTTTTAACCACTCATATACATCCTAGGGTGTTGCTTTAAAAATCACTTATGTGGCTCACACCCTGGGGGAAGTTGCACATGCATGTAATACATGATAGAAACATTTTGAATGGGCTGTGAGAGGAGGGTTTTTATCATTTCAAAAGCAAAGTGGAACTTAAATATATCATTGCACTGTAAATCAAAAAACTTTACACAAGCACAAAATAGATAAAAATGTAACAAAGATATTTAATTTGTACAACATTGTTTATAGTAATGGGTTGAAGCATTATGAAACTGTCAAACCTGATGTAGATGCCATTTGCATATAATGGCTGCTCGTGTATAAATGTCAAAATTCATAAATCCTGTTCATGCATAAAAATTAATACCATAATAATTTTCAGCAAATCTTTAATTTCAGCATGCTAGTGACAAAATATTTCATTGAATATCCTGTGCAAAAGTGATTTTTGTAGTTCTCCTGGCCATGAGGACACTTAGTGAGGTTTTGGTATGGTCTTCCTATGTGAAACTTCTCAACAAAAAAAATTGTCAACCAATTTCAACCAAATTTGGCAGATTGCATACTGGCACAAGAAACTTGCAATTTATTAAATGATTCTGATCTGCAACCAAATATGGCCACTGTTACTACAAATAGAAAAACACTTAAAAAGCTTATTTTTTTTAAAATGTTCAGCAGAATTTGATAAAATTTCACAAAAGGTATCATGGGATTAAGGGCTTTCAGGTTTGTGCAAAAGATGTCAATCCACCATCACACTACACCCCTTTACAGCAATGGTTCTCAAACTTTTTCTCATGGACCACCTGAACATTGCTGAGGTTCTTGGTAGACCACTTAATGATATATCCTAATGTGGATTATTCCATTAGCTAAATATTGTTAACCTTTCTGTGGACCACATGAATGGAGTTCACGGACCACCAGTTTGAAAACCTCTGCCCTACAGCAGACAGGAAGAAAGATCACTTAGGGGACTTGGAACTTTAACATTTTGTGTGTCATGCAGACTTACTGTGTCACATGGGTGGTGGAGATGTGTGATCTCCCCTTCCTTATGGTTTTTGGTTATCATTATGTAAGAGATGATTGACCATGGTGTTATTTTCCAGATTAAGTAAACAATAAAATCAAATATGAAATTAAGGAATGGAATAACAGTGATCTGAGCAGAGACATAGCACAGAACAACACACTCCCCCCCCATGTAAATTATAACAGTTTAATTAATTAAATAAATAAAATGAAATTGAAAAGACATTTGAATGATTCATTTTCTCTTTGAATTAGAGTTACAAAATTTGTGAAATTCAATGAGCCATTCTGTAATACTGATAGAACAAATTTCGTCATATAATTGAGTGACTGATCAAACTCAAATTGCCAGCATGTCAGCATCACCTGGTGCTTCTGGTCTTTTCCAAATCACTGCAGACTGCTCTCTCTTTCCACTGTGCAGTCAGATATGGAGCTATTTTCCTTGAAATAAAAATTATGTACCCAACCTAAATGCGTGTCAGTTTTTTATCTTCTCCTGTGATCAATCAATATTCCTACTCTTTTTATACAAATTCTACAGTACTATCTATGGTCAGTTTGAAACCTAATACTGACACACTATCCTATTAACATGAATTTATGTCTTTTTTTAAGTAGCTATTCACATTCTTAACTGGAACATGACATAATTAGCCCTTTTAGACAAACCATCACATCCTGCTGTGGCTATAAATTACCAGCTGAACTATTCCAACAGGTACATGCTTCTTGATTCTTTATTGAAGAGAATTCAAAACTTACACACAAATGAATGGACTTCACTCTTTGTGCTAACTGTGTTACTTTGCTGATTAGCACTGACATAGATTTTCAGGCATAGATATATCAATTCCCAGCATACATGATTTATATTACATACAAGACAACTAAATTCAAACTCATTCATATAATATATGAGTCATATAACATTTGAGACAAAATGCTTGCAAGCAATTAAGTTCTGAACTCAAGGAAAAACTGAAGTATGAATTTAAAATGAATAAATTCAAGAAATGATTTCGAACTTACATCAATAAATATATTTTTTATGCAATTGAGACTAACCTTGTACTCTGACCTTCCTATGAAGTTGAATCTCTCTCCTTTCATGTCCATCACTTTCTGACATGTGTCCTTAAGACAATTTAACTAGAAATACTTACATTTCCCAAAGTTAAATTCTGGTTTGCTTCAGAAGCTGATTAATTTCAAGAGGGGAAATTATTGAAATCCTGAATTCCACCCTGGAACACACCTCTTGTTTAGCTTAGCCAATCAGGATTACTTCTTTAATTGCCCAAAATTTTCTTCAGTGAACATTTCAAGGCCATTGTCAGTTTAAGACTATGAATATTCATCAGCATATAAAGTTGGGTAATGTCTCACTCAGGCAGCAAATTCTCCACATTTGTTTCTCCATTTTTATCCTAAAATAATTATTAAATATTTGTTGCTATTGAAATTGTGTTACATTTTTCTTTATTGTTCTCTGTTTTGACTGTATATGTAAGCTACCATTTGATTGTTTGAATTGCATGTATAATTAGTATATGGTAGAATATTGACCAATGGTGAGTGCTGTATTAACATGTTATTAGGGATAAAAGTCTACACAAATATGGCCATGCAGTCATGGTACCCAGTACACATACAATGTTAATTGTACCACTTTATTGCTGCATATGGTAGGCTTGATTAGTAAAGACGTATATGTTATTGCTCCAGTAGGAGACAATGAGCTATGTTCATAAGTTTAATGATGGATCCCATGAAATTAATATAATTTAATTCTGTCACTGCTACTTGATCTATGTCACTTGACCTTAGTTCTTGGCTGATGAGAACCAGTCATAATATGGTTTCACATAATTTTTAATACCCTGATTTTTTTGTTGTTTGTAAAGCCACTACGCTTATATGGCTCTCATGGGCATAATGCTAAGGTGGAAGCACTGTATTTTATTTATCAATAATTTGTAAAGATTATTTGTTTGGAACATTCTAAAAGTTCCATATTTAATTTAAAGTCACCCAAATTATGTGAATTATGTGTGGGTTAGTGTTGAAAATCACAAGTAACACAGTCAAGTTGGGTTAGAGAGTTCTGAGGTCGTATCAGTAGGACCTGGACTTGATTTGTTCTCCCTCTCCAAACACTGCAGATCTGATAGGGTGTGTCATGGATGGTTACACAGCTTTTGCTTGCAGATAAAAAGTCCTTTAAGCACATAGAAGATATGTTCAATGCTTAATACTTCAAAAGAGACTAAGGGATCATTTGCCATTTGCACTAGGGCATGAAAGAGGTGCATTGAGAGTGCATTTGAACTGGATGACTGCTTGAGTTTGCCACACTTATTGCAGGAAGTGACCACTCAGTGAGAGAGATTATCTTGAGAATAATATCAAAGGTAGAATTGTTAGTTTAATGGAGAAGACCTCTTGTCTATGTTTGAACTTTACTTCAAAATGTGAATTTTATTATGGACAGTAATATTTGCTATGCTTGGAATTTAGACAACCTCTGTTTGTCTGGCTAATCTAGAAAAAATGTTTTAAAGAATTTTATAATTGCATCATGGGATATATACGCCTCTTCATTACTTCACTCAAAACATGACAGAAATGTTATTTGTAATTCAGAGAGGAAACATGATCAAGTTAGAAAAACACTGGAAAATGAGAATTGCATTTAAGTTTGGCATAAACGCTATGAATTCACTATATTTTGTGGGTTAGCATTTGTTGTGGACTTCATGGTCACTGCAAAAGCTAATGAATGAACAAACCAATAGGACTCCTCCAAATCTGCAAAATTAAAAAAGACGAGTAAGATGTATTTTTTCACAGAGACAAAAGTTCAATAAATTTACTGTAATTAATAGGTGTTCTATATTTAGCCAGGGAATTTGTCTAAGCTAGTAATATAAATGTCATTGAAAATGTCAAGTTGTATCACTGATACATTTGATGTTACCACATATTGTTATAGTGATGTATCATTATCAGGTTCGGTGTGATGCTATTGGAATAGACTATTATATAGACTTGTAATAGACTCTAAAGGATATAGTTCACTCTTGGTGCAATTTACTGTGACATATGCAGCAAAATAACATACATTTCACTGGTGCAATAGACTCTAAATGATGCATTTCACTCTTGGTGCAATAGACACTAAATGATACATTTCACTGGTGCAATAGACTCTAAATGATGTATTTTACTCTTGATGCAATAGACTCTAAATGATGTATTTTACTCTTGATGCAATAGACTCTAAATGATGCATTTCACTCTTGATGCAATAGACTCTAAATGATGTATTTTACTCTTGGTGCAAATGATGCATTTCACTCTTGATGCAATAGACTCTAAATGATGTATTTTACTCTTGATGCAATAGACTCTAAATGATGCATTTCACTCTTGGTGCAATAGACTCGAAATGATGCATTTCACTCTTGATGCAATAGACTCTAAATGATGCATTTCACTCTTGATGCAATAGACTCTAAATGATGTATTTTACTCTCGATGCAATAGACTCTAAATGATGCATTTCACTCTTGATGCAATAGACTCTAAATGATACAGATCAGTGTTGGTGCAGTAGACTGTAAATGATACATTTTACTCTTGATGCAGTGAACTCTAAATGACACACCTCATTCATGGTGTGAATAGACTCTAAATGATGTATTTCACTCTTGATGCAATAGACTCTAAATGATGCATTTCACTCTTGATGCAATAGACTCTAAATGATGTATTTCACTCTTGATGCAATAGACTCTAAATGATGTATTTCACTCTTGATGCAATAGACTCCAAAATGATACATTTTACTCTTGATGCAACAGACTCCAAAATGATACATTTTACTCTTGATGCAATAGACTCCAAAATGATACATTTTACTCTTGATGCAATAGACTCCAAAATGATGCATTTTACTCTTGATGCAATAGACTCCAAAATGATACATTTTACTCTTGATGCAACAGACTCCAAAATGACACATTTTACTCTTGATGCAGTGAACTCTAAATGACACATCTTATTCATGTTGTGAATAATAGACTCTAAATGATGTATTTCACTCTTGATGCAATAGACTCTAAATGATGTATTTCACTCTTGATGCAATAGACTCTAAATGATGTATTTCACTCTTGATGCAATAGACTCCAAAATGATACATTTTACTCTTGATGCAGTTTATTTTTTCATATGCAGTAGACACAGAAATCTTGAATGCAGTAAATCAAATGATGCTTATTTTGTTTTTATCGCAAACTCTGTATTTGCAGAAAACCATTGAAAAATAATTTCTTTGAAAATGAACTAAAAGAATTATTGGGTTGGAGTACCAAAGATGCCAGGTTGTTTGACATTTCAAAAGCATGAGAAAAAAATGTTGGCAACCAAAAGCAGTCAGTGATCTAGATGGTTCTATTTGAGAAACTACATCAGGTCTAAATAAATTAATTGATCCTGAAGTTGTTAACGACTAATAGCTATTAGTTATTTGTATCATATATAATTCTTTATCATTTTTGTCCAACTGCAAACATCACAGACCCAGATCTGCCATTGTATAATGCACTGGCAGATCACAGTCCATGTTGTTTGTTCTTCTGTTCAGTCCAAACTGCAAAACTCCAGATCTACCAGCAAATTATGTGATGGGAGATCATGGTCTCTGCAGTTTGCAGTTGAACTTGAAAGATGATCTGATGGAAATTTGTAAATTTCATTTGCATGAAATTTGTCTTGGAATATCCAATTATGCATAAATCAATCAGTTTTACTGATTTTGGAAATGTCGGTATTATGAAGTCAGACCCTGTTTACAAACTTCAAAATAAAATGCAGGATATGACTTTATTGCAACTCTTTCTCCAACTTGAATCGGGTCCCACCCATTGGAGGCAGGAAATCCGAATAAAGATCAGTATTGTTCAGGTTTACCTGTATTGGTGAGTCAACAGCCAGTTTGTTTGCATTTGGGATAGGGGTGTTATAGATGGCAAACAACAATTTGATAGATTATATAATCTATAAAAATTTATGCATTATCATATCATCTTAGACGGAGTAATTGCATATAGGAGAGTAATACGTCTGCATTTTTTGTTTGGAACCAGGAACTATCAATTGTATGTTCACCTGTAATGTTGAAATTTTACAACATTAATAATCATCAATAATAACAATGAAGAGCTTTATGTAACCATTCAATATTTATTCACCTTCTTTTTTTAAAAAAGAAATTCACATCCCAGCCAGCTTTTCAGTACATGTGGCATATGTTTTAGATCTGTTGTTCAATTATAGATGTTGAAATTTGAGAATATTTAGTAATATTGATCACTGATAGCAGTCAAAAGTATAATGTGGCCAATCTGTTTGGGTTGTCCTTCTTAAAAAAATGAATTTAGATGTAAATCAGATTTACAGTACATGGGGTATAATTTTTAGATCATGATGTTGATTGATCAAAAATATCTTTTGGATGGCAGTTTGAAGTGGTGAAAGCTGGTGCATAATGTATTGGCAGATTGCAGCTGTGCAAATTGGTGCACAATGCCATGGCAGCTTGTACCTGTGTAAGGCTAGTGCATAATGCTAAGGCAGTTTGTAGATGTGCAAGACTAGTGAATAATGCTAAGACAGCTTGTAGCTGAGTAAGGCTAGTGCATAATGCCATGACAGCTTATAGCTGTGTAAGGCTAATGCAAAATGCCATGTCAGCTTGTAGTTGTGTAAGGCTAGTGCATAATGCCATGTCAGTTTGTAGCTGTGTAAGGCTAGTGCATAATGCCATGGCAGTTTGTAGCTTGTGTAAAGCTAGTGCATAATGCCATAGCAACTTGTAGCTGTGTAAGGCTAGTGCAAAATGCCATGGCAACTTGTAGTTGTGTAAGGCTAGTGCATAATGCCATGGCAGTTTGTAGCTGTGTAAGGCTAGTGCATAATGCTATGGCAGCTTGTAGCTGTGTAAGGTTAGTGCATAATGCTATGGCAGCTTGTAGCTGTGCAAGGCTAGTGCATAATGCCATGGCAACTTGTAGCTGTGAAAGGCTAGTGCAAAATGCCATGGCAGATTGTAGTTGTGTAAGGCTAGTGCATATTGTCAATGTGCAATTTCAGTTGCTTAATGTTACATCTATATATGATCAATATAGCAACAATTTACAATCATAAAATTAACAAAAGAAAGTTTTCACACAAAATTGGTAATTTATTTTTGTTCTTTTGTTTGATGACATGTCGTCTTTAATTCTTTTTAAAAAAAGATTATTTGAAAAATATAAACTGGTTCAGTTCTTTGCATTAATACTGTACAAATGTGTGATTGGGGTGTGAATGTTTGCAATACTTGTACATCAATGCAGAAATGAATAAAAACCATATTTTTGCTGTGATAAATATCAGTGCTTGGGGGTGGGTGTAACTGCAGTGCCAGAAACACTTTTTATGCTCACAAATACATGAGCCTTCTTTCAAAATACATTGCTAAATGTACATTCAGTTAAATAAAGCAGAATAATTGTGATAACTCTTACACAAAGATTAATGGAAATAAGAAAAAAAATCAGGTTCCTGTATTGTGTATAAATTATAATAATAAAGTCAAATTATACACGGTCAGACTTTAAACTTCTCAGTAGGCAAAATTGTTGTTGTTGTAATGAGTTTAACGCCATTTTTCAGCACAAGATAGGCTTTGTATGGTGGCCAGTATTAATGGTGGAGGAAATTCCGGGAAAACCCTGGAAAGAACCACTGACCCATGAGAAGCTACCGGCAAGCTTTCCCACATACCCACATTAGCCGAGCCCAAGACTCGAACCCATGCAGACAGAGGTGAGATGGCAGTGATCCATAACGGTGAACGCTTTAGACCACTCGGCCACTCAGGGCCCCAGGCAAAATTGTAATTTCAGACTCTTTAAAACTTATCTTCAGCCTGCCTTTTTAATTTGACTGGCATTACTATTTGTTGTATGTGTTAATTAGTTTTTATTTTACACATGATGATCAGTTGACATGTCTGGTCAGTTTTGTTAAAATTGACATCACTTTTCTGTAAAAGTTTTATTATATGGTTTGAATTTGCTTTTCAGTATTTCACTTCTGCAGTACCAGAAGAAGTAAACACTGGTAGATCAGGGGCTGCTTTTAAAAAAAAGAAAAGATGAGTGATATTTTACCAGCTTTGGCCTCTTTTTTTAAACCAACAAAATAAGACAAATCACAAAACATATGATTTTGATTTTGTTGATTTCAGTGGAGTTTTGTTTCCATCAACAGCATACCTGTCTCAATCTTGTACCTTTGCAATTGTAGACGTTTCATAATAACAAAGAACCCAAAGTCCCACAAGTGTCTGTCTTAACCCTACTTGTCCATTTTTTCTTGCCATTGTTTAAAGAAACTGCATAGAGAACAAATGATTCTCTCATTGCCACAAAATACTTGTGTCATAGGTCTCTCATTAATGTATAAATGACTTCTGTCATAAAGAGGTGCATGTGTGTACAATTGTATGCAAACATGCATCACTCTTTCCAACCTGTAGTACACTGATTTCACTCCTCTTCAGGCCAAGATGCTACACCATGGATTCAGTATATGGATGGTGTTTTTGCTGGACATTTTTGTTTAGAAAGAAAATATTTGCTATAATCCAGTGTTAAAATGTTAACATTCTTCTAAATTTTTACATAATCCAATGTTAAAATGTTAACATCCTTCTAAATTTTTACATAATCCAGTGTTAAAATGTTAACATCCTTCTAAACTTAAAAAAAATCAAATATTAAAATGTTAACAGATGTCAACAGATTACCAACAAATGTCAACAGATTACCAACAAATGTCAACAGATTACCAAATGTACTCAGATATACAAGCAGATTCTGATGAACGACAAATTTTTCAGATAGATTGATATACGTGATTTATATGAATGCGTAGATGTTGATAGAAAAAATTACAAGCAAATGCAGTATCTTCTAGACAAAGCTTCCCAACAATTGAAAATTCACCCATCAATAATAGAAATTGTCCCAGTTAGAAATTGATGTCATTTTTAAGGTAATGATGTCCATGACTTAGTGATGTCATCTTTTCTAGATCATATATGTAGATACAGTGGTAAAATGGCAGGTGAGTCCATTTTAAAATAGAGTATTTATAAAACTGTATGCAAAATTAGGAAAATCCTTTACAGAGATAAAAGTCATCTTAGATGCTATTTATGGATGTACAGCAGTGGCTAAATCTGGATTCAGCAGATGGATGAAATGTTTTAGTGATGGTAGGGAAGCTGTTAAAGATGATATATGAAAGGTTAGAATAAGGACATCTTTTTCAAAAGAAATACTTGATTCAGTGGAAGGTTGTGTGTCTTATGTTCTTGAACACTCAAGCAATAATTTTGAACCACATAGTTGCAGGGAACACTAAAGTGTGTGAACAGTGCCATGCCACAGTTATTAGATAATATTTTCTGAGGCTGTTTGCAAAAATTGTACTGACTGATTGAAGGGTGGCTTCATTTTGCACCAAAATAAGTGCTCCCCAACCTGCAAGTTGATTTAAACAATATTCTTTTTGCAGACGTCATCATGGAAATTGCATAAAATCATACAACTGACATAGAGGATTCAGCAACAAACATAAGCTTATTTCAAGCTTTCTCATTAGCAGTAATATTTATTTTCATAAGGTACCTGATGTGATGAAGGAAGGGATAATATTGTGGACATGGAGACAGTTGGGAATGAGGCAATAAAATAAGCTTGTAGAGCATTGTAACAATGTCAGACAGTAGTGTACAAGTATTTACAGCAGAAACATGTTACTGTATTCATGAAAATCAATAAATTAGATGAAAAAAGGAAGAAAAACTGTAGATGTTGGCATAGATGGAGTTGGGGGGGGATAGGTACAGGACTTTCAACTTTAGCTTGGGTGGTATGTATTTATAATAACAAAGTATGTACAGTACTAGAGATGTAACAACTTAAGAGTGAGGACATAATTTATCAAGCAAATCTCTTAGTTGTAATTACTTACTTATGGACCACCTTGAAGACATCAGACCTCAACTGACTGTGCTGGGTTAACCATTAATAATGAAGTTATATCTGTAACACATGAATATGGCAAAATTCTTATTATTCGGTTTCTTAGAGTAACATATTTTGTACAGTCTAAGAGAAAATACTTTACAGTTTCTGGTTCACCACATGAATATATGTTGCTTAGATGAAACATGGTGTTTGAGAAGAAGTAGAAGTGAAAGTTAAAGATTGAGACTTTTTCTAGATTCATATTTAAGTCTGATTTTTAAAGAGTTTTCCAAAGGGTTGTATTTTTTAATTTCCAATAGAGAATGTGCCATTCTGCAACAAAATTTGGTAAAAAAGAAATTTGGTATGGATCTTTCCTGATGAAGGGTGTCTGGAAGTTTGCTCCATCACCAAGTTGTCTATTAGTTACCTGCAGGACATTTGGCAGAAACAAAGGCCATATGTATCCTGGAACCATGCCATGAAGCATATAAACAAAAAGTTTGTCATTCCATGCAGATTTATAATGCAGACCTCACAAACACTTGGCACTGAAACCCAAAATCACCCACTATACAGCCCAGATGTTGTTCCTTGCAACTTCAGCCATTTTCCAGAATTTTTAAACCTTCATTACAGGGAAAGGGATTCACTGGGTTGCTATAATGCCCCACATGTGCAGGACATGGGTCACAAGATGGGAGAAATGCATCAGAGTCAAAATGAAGATACTTTGAGAAAGACTGCTAAAATCACTGGAAACAATTAAGTACCATTTTCTTTGAGTTGTTCATTATAGAACTTTTTGATTAACCCTCATATATCAGCTGTCCAGGTGTTTCATAGACATCTGCTCAACGTTGAATAATCTCAAACCATGCACTGGCATTATCCAGTCATGCAGGAAAATGGTTATGACATGGTGACAAAAGGGTGCACAAAGCAATAAAATTAGGGTGAGAAAATGATATAATAATTTTGTCACTTTTTTGTTTTGTTGTCCTAGTTTTGTGGTTTTGTTGCTTTCTTGTATTGTATCTGTGATGCTTTCCTACTTTTTCCTGTTGGCACTTTCTCACTTTGTCACTGTCATGGTTTTGGCTTCTGGTTGATATGCATTGTATGTAATGTAGCATCATCATTTTGTTATCATGCCACATGTGTACTATTCTTTGACTGTTACTGAAAGGGAAATGGGGTCTGGCATTCTTTAATGCTATGTGGAAATTGAATTTTATTCTCAGTTAATGATTGTGTGATACCTGAGTGCATGTCAACTGGAGGCAAGTAGTGCAAGAAAGTGACACTATACCAATGCAGTGCAGCACCAATAATGGCAACAAAGCAACAATGAACCAGTGCAACAAAGTGACCTAGGGCCAGTGCAACATGGCAACATAGTGTCAAACATGCCAATGCAACAAATTTAGGGCAACAAAGTGCCAAAACAAGGCAGTAAAGCAACAAAATGATTATGTTGCCTTTGTTGCTGTTTTACGTCAGCTTCAATTGCATTGGCATGCCATTTCATTGCTTTTGCACTTTCTTGCTTTGTTGCAGCAGCAATACAATATGGCACAGATCAGCCATGATAGACAACACCATAAAGCAATGTTTTTTTCTTCTCCAGCTTTCCAAGAAATTATGTCCTTACAACCCCATGGTTGAATTCATGGGCCCTGTCTTTTATTTCATCTTTTACTATGATGTTTTCATTTGCATGCTTGTTACATGTAGATCACAACAATTATGAGCAGCCATCAAATTCCCGTAAATGACTGAAATAATTTTGTACTTGTATTTCTCATTAATATTCAAATGTTGCTGAATTCCTTTCACATGCTCTTACTTAGTTTAGGAATTTCTACAGCTAGGAATTGGTTAAATTTAACTGCCTACACATAACTCACTTATTGGTCTTTTCATTTAATAGCTGAGGACTTATGAAAACTGAAATCTAAGTATTCATAATGGACTGGTCATTTTGAAAATTTTATTTGGGATCATAGTGTTATTATTTCAGGTGTTGTGTATTCTGAATATCATATATACTTGCTTATTCATCAAGTACAGTTGCAAACACCCAGATCTGCGACCACATAATGGACTCGATTTATAAGCAATGTCGTATATCGGGCAATGTGCTGTTTGCAGTTAGACACGACTTATAAACAAGTATAATATTGTACATGTGAATGACCACACTATCATTCCCTGTACTGGTATCTGATACTGAGGCAATTATTGTCATCATTAATTTCAGTCCAGTGATTTTCTAGTCTTGACATAATTGGTGGTGGTCACAATAGTCCATTAGACCTGTGGCAAGGAAGAGCAATAAAGCTGCTTTGATTTGTATTTTGGCATATTGTACTTCATATTCTCTTTCTTTAAGGACAACGAGTTTAACGCCCTCCCCATTAAGCAAATTAAACAACAATGTACCTTTGTCACATTCTGCACACCTGCACTTTCAATGCACTTACCATATATATTCGTTTATAAGACAAGTCCAACTGCAAATGGCACAGACCCAGATCTGCCATTGCATAATGTGCTGACAGATCTGGGTCTGTGCAGTTTGTTAGGAGTAATAAGTAGAACAAACAACATAAACCCTGATCTGTAGGTGCATTATGCAGATCAGGATCTTTGTTGTTTTTCAGTTTGACTCAACTTATACACAAGTATATATCGTATCTTCATTGCAAAGTCTTTGCCATGATGCATTATCAGTTTTTGGTAATTTAGACTTGTTAATGTACTGTATATATACCTAAAGGAAGAAATTCAGGAATGTTTGTAAATCCACATGATATTTTGTGTCCCTTGAAATACAAGTTTCATTTAGATTTAACAGTACCTGGAATAGAAGGATTCAATGCCAAAACGAAAAATTGATTGTAAGAATCTAAATAAAGTATAGTTTGACATAAGAAATATAGGAATGATTTTTTTGTCTAGACACCAACAGGGGGAGAAGGTACACCATTATTTTGAAGTGTCAGGCTTAAACACTCACACTTAGTATTTTAGTTTGATTTTAAGGAAAGATAACATTCAAAATGATATAGATGCCATTGCTTGATATGGTACCAGATGTGTTCAAAACACAAAATTTACAAAGGGAGATTATGTTGTTATGCTACATTGGGTCTTTGTCCATTTCTATGTCATTGTCAAAACATGATATGTCAACTGTCAGGTCATTGAGAGTGATTTCCTAGGGCAGTGCTATGCATGTACAGTATGTACTTGCTTATAAGACCAGTCCAACTGCAAACTGCAGATCCAGACCTGTTGTTGTATAATGCACCAGCAGATCTGGGTCTGTGCAGTTTGTTAGGAGTAATGATTATAACAGACAACATAGACCCTGATATGCAGGTGCATTATGTTATGGCAGATCAGGATCTTTGTTGTTTGCTGTTTAACTGAACTTATAAGCAAGTATATATGGTAATGCACTGACAAATCAAGGTCCATCTTGTTTATTGTATTGATAACTCCTTACAAAGTGCATAGACCCAGATCTTGTAAGTGCATGATACATTGGCGTATCTGGTTCTATGCAGTTTGAAGTTGTACCAAAGTTATAAGTGAGTATTGATGTTACATATTTCAGAAGGAGAAAGTTAGCCTTTTTAGAGCAAACGTACATAACCTTTTCCAATAACTGAACCCTTTTAAAAAAACTACTCCAAAATACACTGTAAACCTTAAAGTTGGATGTACTTCCCTGTTTATATCTTACCTTTTGCTTTGTCAGTGAGAAAGTTGTTCAACCATTGTGAACAATATAAAAATATATAAAATCCTAGGTTTTACAGTGACAAGAAGGGTTACATTTGGTGTAACCTGTCTTAACACACACCTATATGGTGAACACCAGTTCATATGAGACACTTTCTGTTATTGCAGGGATAATCCTTCTATAAGTGTCCTTTATATATAAAAAAATATCTAACCAACATAGACAGTAGACAGTGTTTTCTGGTCAAGAAAGTTTAAATACTGGACATCGTGACCTAATGTTCCTTGCAGACTGGTTCAGGTGTTTTCAAATGTACACAGATTTGCCCTCCTTGCAGACTGGTTCAGGTGCTTTCAAATGTACACAGATTTGTAAACCCCAACTTTCTTTGATCAGGGTTTTTGTTGTTTGTTCTTCTGATTACTCCTCACAAACTGCACAGACCCAGATCTGCCAGCACATTATGTGATGCATATCTAGGTCTGTGCAGTTTGGACTCATAAGCAAGTATATACAGATGACATGCAAATAAAAGCAGATAATATACATGACAAAAATTTAGATTTTTGTTCAAAATAATTGATGATACTTCTGAGTATAATAATCAAATACTGTCTTGCTAACCTTTGACCTTTAGATGAAGTTACCTCTGCTTAAATGAATTTGTTGTAATTTTAGTTTTACAATTATTTGTTTATAACCAGTGCTATAAAAAGTCTTGGTGCACAATCATGCATTAACATTTTTAAACAATTCTTGTTTATTTTAAAATTGTTGTTCATTTCATTGTTTAGTTTAACTGCTATTGGATTATGACACTTTCAATACTAGATTTTCACTTTTAATAAAGCTAATAGTGTAGCACAAAAACATTTAGGAGTAATCTTATTATTAAGAATCTCTGCTTTACACAACACTCAAAAGTCCTAACTGTATGAGCTATAAAACATTAGTAGCATTGATTCTGTGTATTTATGACACTTTTCTGTTAAAGGACTTGACTGTCGTTCTTACATGGGTTTCACTGTATTGTGAAAATAAGAGAGCTTTTAAGTCTAGAGAACTCATCTTACATGACATAGAGTAGTAAAAAGCCTTGCATGGCTTTCTCGATCTCTTAATGTGCCCAAATCATGATTTTTGTCATTTTTCCTTTGATATACTTGTGAAAATGACTTAGTGTTCATCTAGTCATGAATCATATCCTAAGTGTCAAGTGGAACAATGGGATAGCTTATTGCCAGTGAACAAGCTGCTAATGGAAGATGGCCCTAAATCAAATCGCTTATCAGAAGACATTCGTAACATAACTGTATACATTTCCCTTTTTAATATAGACAAAGTGTGGAATAGTTAGATAATACCGGTAGATTTAGTGATATTGGCTGATATGATGATGTAAAATAAATAACTGATGATAACAGCATGTTTGGGAACTTTCATTTCATGATCATTCATTTATTTCCAATGACATAAACTTAACATTAAATATATATACTTAAATAAAAGCAGTCAATACCAACTGTACTAAAAGGTTGATTAAAATTGCAATCAACATAGACCATGATCTGCCATCACATAATACACTGGAAGATCAGGGGCCATGTTGTTTATTCTACTGATTATTCTTAGCAAATTGTATACACCTGTGACTACAAATCTCAGTCTATGCAGTTTGTGTACCTGACTTTTAAGTGAGTGTATATGGTAATTTTCACTTGTATTTAATATTATATGATGGTACATCTGGGTCTGTGCAGTTGAACTTAGTTTGTAAGCAAGTACATACGGTAGCTGAGCATGATTTGCCCCACATACATCATTGTCAAATGGTACATGTGATAAGTAGTAATTTGTACTGTCATGAATAAAATTTCAAATGAAGTTAAGTAAAGAAAAAAAAACCAGCATAATTAATTTAATTGTTGTAATTTATTACGTACAGTAATGTTGAGAGATACAGTTTTACTGATACTAATTTTAAGTTATATAACAACCACATTGTTTCTGGTGTGCTCTCTGTAATGGCACTTGTATTAGTGTAGCCATCTTGAAAATTTGTCAGTCATAGTCAGAAAAACTTCTGCTGAGATGTCAGTCATACAATGACCTGTAAGTACCTGTATTTGATATCTGATCACATCATCAATATTCTCACCAGTTTTATTGCTTTCTAGGTGAATTTCCTGATACTGTTGAAGTTTTTTGCTTCGTCATGTTCAAATGATGCACTAAATATGATGTGAAATTTTAAACATGGCTGTATTACATGGAAAACACATGATGTACAGTCGATTTGTACTAGACTTGAATCCAGGATTATGTATTGTGTTATATATTAATTCATACCATGCTATATATTAAATCATATCATGGGATACATTCATTTATGCCATGATATATATTCATTCATACCATGATATAAGTTAATTCATACTATGATTTATATTAATTAATATCATGGTGTATATTAATTCATACTGTGTTGTATATTATTTCATACCATGGCACATATTAATTCATACCATGGTATTTGTTACTACATGCTTCTGTATAAAATGTAGTTGTTGCTGTTGTTTTGGGTCTAATGCCATTTCTCAGTACAAGATAGGCTATTCATGGAAGCCATACAGCTGGAGGAAGGACCCAGTAAAGAACCATCATCCATGGGAAGCTACAGGCAAGCTTTCTCACAAATCAAACTGGCTGAGCCTCAAAAACTTGAATCCACATGGACAGAGATGAGATGGTAGTGATCAGTAAAGTCCAATGACCACTTGGCCATATGGGGCCACCTTTTGTATGAAATAATATCTACTATATTGCAGTACAATTAATATATGTCATTGTATTCATAATGAATCTTATGGTATAAAGAGGAAAGATCAGTTGTGTTAGTATATATAGGTTATGAACTGTGTATCAAAAAATATTGGGCCCAAGGTCATGTGACACAGCATGCCCGGGGTTGTGAGGGCATTTTATGCCACATGAATGAAGGCCCAGTATTTATAAATGCTCAGTCAATAACTCTTCTATTATTTACTTAAAAACAGGCATATTGATTATTTTTGTTGTGTTATAGGAATAACACAATAGAAACAAAGAAATATTGTAATGTTATATTGAATATTTTAATTGTTCTTTTTATGAATGAAACCTGAGCACAATGCATTAAAATATTGATTCTTTATTGCTATAGAAGCATGTGCAAAATGAATGAAACCAGAGGATAGAATGTCATATAACACATTGAAATATTGATAATGGGAAAAATAAATGATGCAGTACTTCAATGAAAAATGATTATACCATTATGAAAAGATGAGACAAAACAATTCTGACAAAGGTCTGTAATAGTGACAAATTTTGCTGAGATAATTTTGCAGTACATTCTATCATGGTTAGCATGATGGGTTAGGTTTGCAATAACTTGGCAGCGTGTAATGATTAATCTCTCTTGTTTGTGGGGAATAATTAAATTTTAATCAGAGTCTTTTGGATAACAGTCAGGCAGGTATGTAAACATATGTATGTAGCCTTAGTCTAAAACAAAAGGGTTAAACACCAAATTACACACCCAAGTGAATTACCCCTCAGATCAATGAGGTTAGGCACCTACAAGATAATTTCCACAAGAAAAAAGACATGAAAAGCTATAGAAGTGGAGGAATAAAACTAAGCACCTGAAAGATAAGGCAAAAGAGAACTATTATAAACAGGCTATTGATGAAAGTAAGAGTACCAAGACATTGTGGAAGCATCTAAAAGAGCTGAACCCACCCATGAACAGTTGTCTTCCCCCTAGACTGAAGCAAAATGATGATATAGCAACATCTGTACAAGACATTGGGGAAATGTTCAACAATTTCTTCATAAGCATCTCGAGTAACAGTATTCAGAACCAGACTAACATCCCAATTGAACTTGATGCTCTTCTGTTATTTATAAGAGCTACAATTCTTGATGATAATTATTTTTCAATAGATAATGTTAGTGAAGCTGATGTTTTTGATATGCTAATTAAGGTGAATATTAATAAATCCTCTGGATTGGATGGTATTGGTCCATGAATTCTTAAAATTGCTGCACCAGTAATACCAAAGTCACTAACGCATATCATAAACTAAAGTATAATGAGTGGTAATTTTCCAGAAACACTGAATTGTGCAAAGTTTACACCTATCTTTAAGAAAGGAGAAAAGGAGGATCCAGGAAATTACAGACCAATGTCAATTCTATCTGTATTGTCAAAATTATTTGAAAAGCACATAGCCATTCAGGTCTAAACAAATTTGGAAACATACTCTATATTTCATAAAGTTCAATCAGGATTTAGAAAGTACCACTCATGCCAAACAGGACTTACCAAATTAAATGATCTTTAACTGAAGGAAATGGATAATGGACATATGACTGGGATTGTTTTCCTTGACTTCAAGAAAGCCTTTGATCTTGTTGATTATGAAATTCTGCTGCAAAAGTTGAACTGTTACAGGTTCAACAGTCCTTCTTTAAACTGGTTTAAATCATACCCAAACCAAAGGTCTCAACAAGTAAGCATTGACAATATTAGCTCTCAAATTCACACTATTCATTCAGGGGTCCCTCAAGGCTCAGTTTTGGTCCCTCTCCTCTTCCTTATCTATATCAATGAACTACCATTAAATAATGAATCCACAAATACAGATTTGTTTGCAGATGATGCAACTTTGTATATATCTAGTTCTGCTACTGAAGTTATCGAAACAAGATTAAACTCAGACCTTATTAGAGTCTAAAACTGGGCACAACAAACTAGGATGATAATTAATGAAGGTAAAGCAAAATGTATGATTTTGGGGACATCACAAAACCTACACAAGTCAGGGAATCCAGAGCTATCTCTTGCAATAAATAATCATCCATTAGAAAATGTCAAACATGAAAGGCTTGTAGGTGTGTCTATAGATAATAATTTATTATGGAATGACCATATTGATAAGCTTTGTAAAACACTGTCATCCAAAATTGCCCTACACAGCAGAATCAAGAAATATTTACCTATGGAAACTCACAATCTATACTACAAGTCATATATTCTTCAAACAATGGATTATTGTTCAAATGTATGGGGAAACTGTGTTAAATCTGAGCTTGACAGGATTTATAAACTTCAGAAACAAGCAGCATGCGTAATATTAGATGCCTCTATTGATCATCCCTCAAAAGCATTATTTACAAAACTCAAATGGTTCACAATATATGACAGGATATATTTTCACAAGGCAGTTCTTTTATATAAACATCCTGATAGAACTGCACCCTTGAATCTTCAGGACTTATTCAGGCCTTTTTCAACACAATACCAGTTCAATATCACCTTCTAGTACCAAAACTAAGAAAAGAGCAATTTAAAAAGAGCTTCCAATACTCTGGCACAGTTCTGTGGAACAAGCTTCCACTACATGTAAAATCTGCTGAAATTATGAGCATTTAAGAAGTGACATCATGAGCATGTATGTGTTTCTAAAATATAATGGAATTTAGTATTTTAATACTAAACATATTAAAATAAACACTAATTATTGCTATCTTCACATAATGTGCATTGTTATACTCTCCTTAAGAGGACCTCAGGGGAGAATAGTCCTTGACTAATGAGCCACCTTCTATAAATAAAGCATTATTATTATTATTATTATTAACAGTAGTAGTAGTAGTAGCATTATTAACATAAGGTAGTGTATTGGGAAATGACAAAGACAAACCAGATCAAAATTTTGGGAAATCATGGGCCATTTAAAACAGATGTCATAAAATTATATTTTCCAGAATAGTTATTAATAAAGATGGTCTTGAGAAAATTATTCTGACTTCCATGGGAGTGATACAATTTTTAGCAGCTAGAGAAAGTTAATTCTGATTGACTATGCTAAATGGGGGGGGGGGTATTTCAGTCAAAATTCAAGGTTTTCAGTAATCTTCCTTGTAAAATTAATCAGACTAAGCTTCTGAGGGGAGACAGAATTTAGCTATGAGAAATAACAAGTATTTCTCATTAGATTGTCCAAGGTTTCTCGTTAGATTGTCCAAGGTGTCAGAAAATTGAAAAGAGAGAGATTCAGCGGCATAGTGAGAGTGAGTCTCAAAAAAGCACAAGCACAAGGTCTCAACTGCATACATTTCGTTGACATAAGTTTGTAATTATTTATTGAAGTTATTCATTTTATATTCCTGCTTCAGTTTGCCTTGAGTTTAGAAAATAATCATGCATTCATGGTCTTGAATGTTATATGATTGCTGTATTGTAATAATGTCATACAATATTTCATTGATATGAATGGGTTTAGATTTAGTGGTTTTGTATGCAATAGAAACCATGTACCATAGGAATTTTATGCATTACTCTGATACAAGTTGTGAGAATTAATTTATCTGTCTTAAATTATATATCATGTATGCTAAGAATTTATTTTTTTATGTCTAGAAAAGTAAGAATTGATGGTGATGGCATTAGGAATGTGTGTCAACCAACTTGTTAAGCTACTAATTTATAGCCCATAGTGGGGTGTAATGGTTTATCTAAGAGGTCTGGTTATGTCATGGTTCACAGAAGGAATGCAGGGAGCAGCTAGAAAAGACATTAATTTACGTAATTGTTTTGTGAGTGTGTATTAGTTTGTGAACTAACCAATTAGCATAGTTCTGCTAAATTACAATAAGACGATCTGACATGAAAAGAGTGGGAATATTGTTCTATCCCAGAAGGGAAAGACCAGATACATATTTAGGTTGCAGATTATATTATATTTGAAGAAAAAATAGTCCATACATGTACTGCACAGTGGAATAGATCACAGTCTACAACCAGGACAGATGATAACCCAAAGAGGCTAGAGGAAGAGAGAGAGAGAGAGAGCAGGAAAAGAAATACAGCAATGCTGACCTGTCACCAGCAGTGATTTGGACAAGAATGGAAGCAACCAGGTGATGCTGACATGCTGGCAATTTGAGTTTGATCAGTCACATGATTATATGATGAAATTTGTTTCATTTTTGTAACAGAATGGCTAACTGAATTTCACATAAATTTTGTACCTCTATTTCTTAGAGAAAGTGAATCATCAAAACGCCATGTTCAATATCATTATGTTTATGTAATTGATTAAATTGTTGTATTTTACATGCAGGGGTTCATGTTATTCTGTTCTATATCTCTGCTCAAATCTATTATTCCATCCATTAATTTGATATTTTGTTTTCTTATTTGCTCAATCTGAGCAATAACACTGTGGTCGATCATCTCCTATATAACAATAACCAAAACACCATAAAGAGAGGGGATTTCACATCACCCTACCCCTGACAAGGTCATTGTTGTGATTGTCCTTATTCAAGGTTGCTTTCATGGTGGCAGATAAATTTGAAGGTGCAGTGTGCTGCATGATTGTTGCCAGGGCATTGTGGTCCATTAATCTTGGATAATACCTGCAAATAAGGATTTAGATTCATTTTTTTGAGTTGCTTGTGTTTTATTTATTTCCTAGAGTAGGATAAAACAGAACTATTCAGAGTGGATATAAATGCACTGTTTAGGTACATGAGAAGCTGTTGACTGATACAGTACAATAAAGGTCAGTTTGACTCTCTCACACTATCATTGGCAACAAAAGAACACTCTGTACATTTTCAAAATTGTTATAAATCATATTAAGTTGAGCTTTTTTAAAACTAAAATGTTTGGAAGTGTTCAGAGTTTTCTTTTTTTAATTTGGATCATGGAAAAAAAAAATTTACAAATTTTTGAGGGCTTGATCTTCTGATTTCAGCACTGTTGGCAGTAGAAAAGGTTTCAGTTATTGTCAGCCTGGAGGCCATCATATTTATAACTTGGTCAGCATTCAGAGTGTGTGTGTGTGTGTGTGTGTGTGTGTGTGTGTGTGCGTGCGTGCGTGCATGCGTGCGTGCATGCGTGCGTGCGTGTGTGTGTGCATGCGTGTGTGTGTCTGTGTGTGCATGCGTGCGTGCGTGCTGATTTCAGCACTGTTGGCAGTAGAAAAGGTTTCAGTTATTGTCAGCCTGGAGGCCATCATATTTATGACTTGGTCAGCATTCAGAGTGTGTGTGTGTGTGTGTGTGTGTGTGTGTGTGTGTGTGCGTGTGTGCGTGCATGCGTGCGTGCATGCATGCGTGCATGTGTGTGTGTGTGTGTGCACGTGCACGCACGTGTGCGTGCGTGCGTGCGTGCGTGCGTGTGTGTGTGTATATATATATATATATTGGATTTTAATATAGCTTTAACAATTTTAGTTGTATCGCTATGGTGTCTGCAGTTTGGCAGTTTGTAGTGAAGTCTAGCAATGGGGCATCATGATGCAGGCATGTAGCATCATGTCCCACCAGTCATGTTATCCTGACACTTGGCTGACCAGTCATAACACTAACCTGTAATGCTAAGCACCAAGTGAGGCAGATGCTAGTACCATTTTTATAAATCTCTGGTATGAC
The DNA here is from genome assembly GCA_028554795.2 of Sinohyriopsis cumingii. Classification (NCBI taxonomy): domain Eukaryota; kingdom Metazoa; phylum Mollusca; class Bivalvia; order Unionida; family Unionidae; genus Sinohyriopsis; species Sinohyriopsis cumingii. The sequence goes on from CM068829.1 coordinate 147,161,289, forward strand.
TTGTCCAGGGTTTAAACCTGCAACCTCTCGCATCTGAAGCAGATGCTCTAGATATGGCCAGAAAGCAGTTCATCAAATGTGGGCACATGTTAGCTGTGTCAGGAAGTGGTATATACATTTTTATTTAGTACATAATTTTAACTGTGGTAAAAAATTTCTTGTAAAGTGGCAAAGTTTTGACAAAGAAAACGTTTGTTCAAATGAGTTAATCTTTAAATGAGGGAAAATGTTGATGTATCTAGCGACTAGTCATTGTTACATGGAGGCAGGATTTTTGTCTCCTATAAAATTGTCATCTTTTAACTGTTGTTCACACCCATTTAAACCTTCAGTCAATTTAAGATCAATAAACTGTAGTAACATGATTTACAAGTCAGATTAAAGGTATTTCTTTTTTATCATATTAAAAATTTTCTTTTTAATCAATTAAAAATATAAAAGCATAGACTTTCCGGTCCCCATGGATTTTACGCATGGTAGATCTGACAGGTTTAGCTGGGTACAGTTCTTTTGAGGATTGGTATGGTAGCAATCATTGCTTTTAATGGGCTCCGATAAGCATTTTCCCTTATCAAGGTAAAATGTATCAGAAATCCATTTGACATAGTCTTTGTCATTGTGTCTGTGGAAAGGAAAGTGTATAGGGTTTCAAATAGTACTTGCCACTATTATTTAATTGTAAAAGTCCATTAGAATGATCAAATGTCATAAAATATTTCAATTTAAGATCAATACACTGTAGTAAGATGATAACTGGTAGTACGTAGCTTGGTGAGGAGGACCCTGAGTACTTAAATTTACTTGTTTGTTAGGGGTCTTCAGCTGGCTGCATGTCATGCTTTACAAAGTTAAATATGTCAATGTTTATATCAAGTCAAACTGCAAACAGCAAAGATCCTGATCTGTGTTGCATCATGCATCTGCAAATCAGGGTCTATATTGTTTGTTCTACTGATTACTCCTAACAAACTGCATACACCCAGATCTGCAGGCACATTATGCACTGTCAGATCTGGGTCAGTGTACTTTGCAGTCAGACTCAACTTATAAGTGAGGACATGTGGCAAATGTAATCAAAAAAGCTCCAATTTGCCAGTGAGCGAATCATTATTTTTTATTCAGTGAATCATTTGTCAAATAATGTTAGCTGGACATGGAATAAGCAATAAAAATCGAGTATAGAAAGGTGAAACCAGGAGAAAAATGTTAAACTGGATATTGTTAATTTCCTATATTAATTGAAGCATTTATATTTTCCCAAATCAGAATTTTTTAAAAGTTGATCACTTGGTACTTTTTTTTTCTATTGATAAAACAGTAAAATATAAAGCTCGGCCACCACCACAAACACCTACCCAGCAATTGCAACATTTTTTCAGAAATGACATGAGTTTACACCCAGACCACTCTGATACCTGCCAAAATGATGTGTTCCATCAGCAGACAGGCTAATACAGATGAAGATGATGGTGACAAAATGATTCATGATGCTCAGGTCTGCTTCATCACACTTACGCATCACAAGATTCCATTGAAGAAGAATAAGTAAGAACCATCACAGAAGAGAGAAGGCCATGACATGATAAAAACAAAATACATATCAGTAACCAAAACTCAGCACAGATAACTGAAAGAAGTTTAATTATTGATTCTTCTATCATTTAAGCAATCAGAACAAAGGGGCTAATGAAGACATGTAAAGACACTAAGCAAGGCTAAAATAAATAAATAAAATAAACAAAATAAAATAAAATAAATAAATAAAAAATATAACTGATACAGTATTGAACATGGACAAAGTGCCTTACAAAACAACAGTAGTACAGATAGGTGGAAATGACACTAGTGATGGTCTTTACCAGGATGAAATTAAAGACGATTACCATATATACTTGCTAATAAGACCAGTCCAACTACAAACTGCACTGACAAGATCTGCCATCACATAATGTTCTGGCAGATCTGGGTCTGTGCAGATTGTTAGGATTAAACAGTAGAACAAACAACATAGACCCTGATCTGCAGATCAGGATCTTTGTTTGTAGTTTGACTTGACTTATAAGCGAGTGTATATGGTACAAAAGTCTTATTTACACTGTATGTTCTCAGTGTCCAAGCAACATAATAGTATCTGGGATACCTCCTGGTATTGATGCATGAGTGAAGCAAGTAAATGAAATACTTAATATCCATGTGAACAGTTTAATTTGCACTATAAAGACTCATAACATTCACTCTTTTATGGAAACACAGGAAATAAAGTCAACCTAAACTCTACTCTAAGGAAAAGATTCACCTGAATGCAAAAGGAACTGCTTTATTACTAAGAAATATAACATGATATATCCCTACTTTGAGGAAAACATCCAATGATTGTTGTTTTTGTGATGCAACAGGCCTTGTGACAAACCTGCCACAATGACACTATGTCAGATGCTCTATTTGCAATGGACTTGGCCACAAGCAAAAGCTCTCTTCAACAAGGAATACATTTTACAGGTATGGCAATGACGAGAATGCCAGCAGTACTTCATGTCTGAGTATTATTTTTCACAAGTCTACTATCAAAATAAACTATAACACAGTTTAATATTGTATAGAAATATGCACAGAAAGCACTGAAACTAAGTGTAAATGCACAAATCCAGTCTACTATTTTAATTGTCAAAAACCACACTATGATACTGAAAGAAATACAAAATATAACAATTCAAGTATTTAGTTTATCCAACTGTGCATATTCTGCTGAAACATTAGATGAGTTACTGGTACAGTCTAACCAAATTTTATTTCAAGACGTACACAGATGTTATTCCACTGAAACTTCCCCCAAAGTCTTACAAATGCACAATTTAGTTTATAGACCTTGTGAACATATAAATAATGAAATCAGTGTTAAATCTTGTACTAGCACCAATTTGAATACGAATGTAAATGTTCATGTAAATCTTAAAAGTGAATCGTCAAAATCAATACCAACTTCTGTTTCATTAGGTCTGATAAAGAAAGGACTTCACATGGCTAGTCTCAATATTAGACATGTCTCGCCAATACTTGATGAGGTAAAGCACATACCGATTCAAAATAGAACAGTCCATGTGTTAGGCTTATTATTAGGACTCAATATTAGACACGTCTTGCCAATACTTGATGAGGTAAAGCACATACCGATTCAAAATAGAACAGTCCATGTGTTAGGCTTATTATTAGGACTCAATATTAGACATGTCTTGCCAATACTTGATGAGGTAAAGCACATACCGATTCAAAATAGAACAGTCCATGTGTTAGGCTTATTATTAGGACTCAATATTAGACACGTCTTGCCAATACTTGATGAGGTAAAGCACATACCGATTCAAAATAGAACAGTCCATGTGTTAGGCTTATTATTAGGACTCAATATTAGACACGTCTTGCCAATACTTGATGAGGTAAAGCACATACTGATTCAAAATAGAACAGTCCATGTGTTAGGCTTATTATTAGGACTCAATATTAGACACGTCTTGCCAATACTTGATGAGGTAAAGCACATACCGATTCAAAATAGAACAGTCCATGTGTTAGGCTTATTATTAGGACTCAATATTAGACACGTCTTGCCAATACTTGATGAGGTAAAGCACATACCGATTCAAAATAGAACAGTCCATGTGTTAGGCTTATTATTAGGACTCAATATTAGACACGTCTTGGCAATACTTGATCAGGTAAAGCATATACTGATTCAGAATAGAACAGTCCATGTGTTAGGACTCAATGGTCTTAATCTAAGTAAAAGAAGAGAAAATCAATGAGTTTTGTAAAATTAAACAAATAATTTATATCCCTAGAATAAAAAGTGAAAATTTTAGAAGAGTTTACAGTATTATGTATCAAATCCCAAATAGTCCTAAAAGTTCTATCACAAGTCCAAAAATATACAGTTTCAAATGAATTCCAGTGGTGATCCAAATGAATTCCAATTTTTAATGTGTTGATGTACCAATAGCCTTGAATGTGGTGATTTCTTAACAGTCTTGATTTATCACAGTGCTGAAATCAAACTTTGCTCAAAAAAATCCTACAGTATTGTCCAAATAGTATTAATGAGCACTTTGTAATTTCAGTGAATAATTTAAACAAATAAATTCTCTCAAATACAAAAATTGAACACAACAATAAGACTGATTCCACTTCAAATGTCAAGGTAGGAATGAGTAATTCCAATATAATCAACCTTAACATAAAACTTAAGACAATCATGATGAGGGGCCAAAGTTCATTCTTGTAAAGATCCCAGCCACACTGTCATCTAAATGTAAATTTCCATCCAAATGCACACAAAGTTTGTTCCTAGAATGAAGGCTGTATCCAGAACTTGAACTTAGTAAACATGTTTATCCTATGAGACTTTAGATATGATACCCAACTCCTACCCTCAATTATGGATAAAAGTCAATTGCAGAATACAAATTAAATATACATAACACTGTGTGAAACCTTCCTTGGTACAAAATAATGTGCTTGGAATAGAGGGATATGAAATTGAAAGAAAAGACAGAACAGGAACTATTGATAAAGAAGGAGGAGGGTTAATGGTGTATATAAACAGTCAAGTTTCCAATTAACAAAGAAAAGACATTGAGATCAGCCAGCTTGATACAATATGTATATAAGTCTGCCTTGCATCACCAAAGTCAATAAAGGATTGTTATCTCTACAGGCCACCTGATTCACCTGTCTCCTGGATATTGAAGTTTGATACTTAACTTGAGAAAGCTCTAGATCATGATCGGTAGAACTGATTCACCTGTCTCCTGGATACTGAAGTCAATAGTACTGGTAGTAGTGATTCACCTGTCTCCTGGGAATTGAAGTTTGATACTTAACTTGAGGTAGCTCTAGATCATGATCATAAAGTTATTGTGATGGGGGATTTGAACATGGACTACTCAGCTTGTAAGAATCCAAGATGAAGGAACATGACTGAATCTTGTGAGTCATATCAACTTGCTACCTCACCTACAAGAGTCACTGAAACATCAAGTATGCTAATTGATGATGTTTATACTAATAAAATCAGAGAATATAATTGAAATAGAGCAACTAGTAAATGAACCTACTAGAAAAACATCTAACTCTAAATCACTTACAGACCATATTTATATCAATACAAAAGAAAATGTTCTGGAAGTAATGGTTTCAAAGATTGGTTTAACTGACTTGCAATTTTTCTAACCCCTAAAGTAATGGCAAATCAAAGAAAGTTAATATCCACAAATCTGTTACTTAATCTAAAACCACTCCAGTGGCCTAGTGGTCAGAGCATCCACCTCAGATGTGAGAGGTTGCGGGTTCGAACCCCGACCGAGTCATACCAAAGACTTACAAAAATGGTACTAACAGCTGCCTCACTTGGTGTTCAGCATTAAGAGTTTAGTGTTAGGACTGGTCGGCCTGGTGTCAGGATAATGTGACTGGGTGGGACATCACTATAAACTGCCACACTGCAGACATCGTATCCATATGACTGAAATATTGTGAAAGCTACGTAAAAAATCTAAATCACACACACACGCACACTTTATCTAAACTTTGATATGGTTAATTATCATCAGAGATCTGAAACAGATTCCATGGAATACAGTCTAACTTTTCAAAGACATTGATGATGTTTTAGGTACTTCAATTGATCTTTTCATGGAAACAGTAAATAAACATGCCCCTTTAAAAACACATGGGATAAAAAAGACCACCAGGTGGACTAGACCTCCCCAGAGGTTTCAGATGCAAAACAGCAAAGAGACCCTCTAAAATTTGTAGAAAATCCAGCTGAATATAAAATATGAAGAATAAAGTGAATAAAATTATACATAAGCCAAACAAGCACAATGCAACACAAAAAAAACCTGGATGAAAATAGAAATAACCTGAAAGATATCTGGAGAGTTTGTACAGAGTTTGTACAGTTTGTTGCAGGGAAAACTGATATTTTATCATTCAATATTGAGGGCATTTAAACTGATAATCCAAGTGACGTCTCAGATATTTTAATTACTTTTTTGTTCAAATTGCTGAAAAACTTAAAAGAACCTAAACATTCATCAGATCATCTGGAACTCAAACATTTTTGTGCAAAAAATCTCCCTAAGAATAAAAAGATTGAAAATTCCTGAAATGATTCCTGAATTTGTGTAAAATATGTTAAACAAATGAATTATTGTAAAGCTACAGGACTTGATATGTCAGCTCCACCTGCTGTAGTAGAGAGTATAGCTTTTATTTGCAATGAAAGTATTAGGTCTAAGAAATTTTCAGACATGGAAAACTGCCAAGGTAACACCATTGCATAAAGCTGGAACAAAAAGATGAGGTAAATAACTACAGACCCATCTCTATCCTTCCTTGTCTTACAAATTACTAGAAAAATATTTACATTATTCTTCTCTCAACTATTTGAACACTTATGATCTTATTCATGATAATCAGTCTGGTTATTGACAAAATCACACCTGTGGAACTGCACTTGTATCTTTGATTGATGAATGGCTATAAGCATTAGATAAAGATGAAATGGTTGACACCATTATGCTTGATTTGCATAAAACTTTTGATCTTGTAGAAAGTTTGCTTGAAAAACTGAAAATCTATCTATATAATGAAAACCCCTTAAACTGATTTCCTCCATAATTGACAGAGTGCAAAAGTATCTCTAATTGGTAGCCTTTCTGAAAGTAAACACATTAAATGTGGAGTACCACAGGGCTCTATCCTGTGGCATCTGTTATTCATTCTATTTTTGAATGACTTTTCTCTTAAGATTGGAAATTCAATTTCTTACACTGGCCTTTATGCAGATGACACTACAATGAGTTGGGTAAAACCAAAATTGTACTCGAAAATACTTACAAGATGCTCTTAACTGACTTGAAGTTTGGTGCAACGAAAACAGTATGATTATAAAAACAGAAAAAAACAAAAACAAAAGCCCCACTAGTTACAATGAAGCAAAAATGAGCAAGGCAAGATAGAGACAAATTCCAAATTCTATTTTACAGTGTGAACCTTAATATGACCTCTGATGATAAAATTCTTGGTTGTATTTGTAGATAACAATCAACCTGGTCTATTCATATTAAGGATGCTTCATAAAAGGTTAATTCTTTGGCTACTGAGGAAAATCAAAACATATTCCATTTCATTATTGGGTCATCTTTTATAAAAATTATATTTAGCCATACCTGGACTATTGTAATGTAATTTGGGGTAATACCTCTAATTCTAACATAAAATCACTTGTAAAACTACAAAAGAGGACATGCCATTTCATTCTAGATGAATGTATAAACAATTTCAATTACACAATGAATAATATAAAGATTTTAACAATATATGAAAGAATACATAGAAAGGCCAAATTTATGTATAGTGTCCTGAAAAGCTATTCCTGCCCACCTAAGCAATATCTTTCACCAAAGAGATGCTGATGGTACTCCAAATGAAAGGTCTGTTACAAGCAAACATTGGATTATAGGAAGGCCAAAGAAGGAATTAAAAAAACTTTTCAATATACTTGTCCACTGGTATGGAACAACATGTCCACTGACATAGGGCAGGCTCTCAACATTTCTTCTATTCATAATTGAAGTTTCGAATGGATGAAATCTTAAGGCTGTTGAAAAGTTCTATTTATATTACCGGTAATACCTCCTGCTTTTCTGTAGTTTTGCATCTTTTTCACAGTTGAATCTTACAATACAGGATGATATTTATATTTTATTTATATTTATGTGTTCACTGCTTCCTGTGCATATGTTCTAGGTTTTAAACTGTTTCTTAGAATCATTTAATTTTATAATGTCAAGCCATATTTATCAAATCATGTTGCATATACTATTTCTATTGTACAAAACAGCTAGAAGGCCTCTAGGTAGATTAATTCAGTAACTAACTGAGTTACCTTCTCTAAATAAAGTCTTTATTATTATTATTATTATTATTAAGTATAGGTCCTTTATTTCTCAGTAGGTTAACAATATCCAACTTGTATTACATGCAAAGTCAATAGTAGGACTCTATGTTATGCAAAGCATAAGGTTATCTCTTGTAGGTGCTCAAAAAATTAAACGTTCATAACTTTTTATCTGATTTAGCAAACTCCGTCCACTTTTGTGCAGAAAATGTGGCAGACCCCACTGAAGATCAGCAAATTCCTTTATATACAAAAAATAGTGAAACACACTCAGAAACCTGCATGATTTACAACAGAAATCAGTGAAGCCATTTAGAATAGAGACTGTTTTCATCAAATGAAGAACTGGTACAAACTCTGGTGTAACAGATATACTGCCATGATTCCGTCTGCTAAATAAAAGTTTTATAAAATATCAGTTGAAAAGGCAGAAAATCCAAATGAAATGTGGAAAACAGAAACAGATCCCAGATCAATGGATGGGATGATAACTAATGATATGCATGATATTGTTAACAGATTTAATGAACACTTCATTAATGACTCACTTGAATGTAATATCTCTAATAATGATATATATAAAAAAACGAGTTACAAGATTTTATCAAGTCTAAAATTCCTGTAAATGTAAAATTCACTATTATATTTATGTCCTGTGCCAATGTAGTAAGTGAACTGAAAAATTTATATTCTTAAAAATTGGCTGGATTAGACAAAATACATGTAGGTCCATATGTCCTAAACAAATGTACTGGTATTATTATTGCTTTATCTATATAATTAATCAAAGCATTACTAAGAAAATCTTGTGGACCAATATATATTCTGCCAACCATATCCAAACTGTATAAAAGACTTGTTTCGAAACACCTCTATGGTTACCTATCTAAGTACTATTTAATTCACCAACCCCAATCTGGACTTCGATAGATCTGCTTCTATTAGTCCGCACTAACAAGACTCAACTGGTTGCTTGCAATGTCAGAATTTACCTTTTACTGAGGATAAAATGTTATCTACCACTCAGCTATCAGAAATTGTTTTATAATGCATTCATTTTTCCTTATTTGGATGACTGTTACATAATTTGGGGAAATACAACTAATAATAATATTAGATCAATCTACAAACTTCAAAAAAGGGGCAGAAGGATTGCCCTAAATTTACCATTTGATACATCTTCCATAAATCTATTCTCAGTATTGAAATGGCTGAAATTTGAATAGAGATTAGTCTACCAAAAGTCCATATTAATGTTCAAAGAAAAGAATGAACTTTGTCCACATTATTTGCATGGTATGTCAAAAAATGTACCATGGACCTAAATTGAGATCAGTTACAAATGATCATTGTAAAACACCATTTCCATAAAACAATACTTTTAAAAATCATTTGTTTACTCAGGTGCTGTTCTAGGAATGAACTCAACAAAGCAATTAGATAAAAAAATAAATCTACCGATAAATGTGTTCAAAACAAAAACAGATGACTATTTTATAAAGAGGTAGCTTTCATTGTAAATACTAAAAAATGTATGCACTCCATTTTATTCTGTTGATTCATTTCATATACACTTTGTGCTTTTATACTTAACGTATTTAAGCATACTGTACTTTACTTTTTTTCTATTTTCCTTTTCCTTGTGAATTTGCAATAGTTTATTTATCCTGAAGGCCTCCGGGGGTGGGGGGAGTATATTACATTGATTTACCCTCATCAAATAAAAAAAGATAAAAAGTATAATATTGCATGCATTCTTACTGAAATATTTTGTATAGTGTACATGCCACAGGTCTTGGAAAGTCTCGCCAGCAAAAACATTAAAAAGGCAAAAGGATCACTGACATGACTTGTACATGGAATGTTTGCATGAACAATGTGAATTCACACATGTAGCCAATCTTATTCAATCAAAAACATTGTATAGTTGTGTATTGCTGCACCAAGGTGAGTTTGTCCCAACTGGATACCAAGTGAGAGAATTTTTGCCCGATTGAATCACTAATTACACATTCGGGCACCATACAATTTGACAACGGTAAATTTTAGAGGTAGTTCTATATCTGCATGAATGACTTGCAGTTCCTCTCACACAAATGCACTGCTTGGTCTGAGATCGTAAATGCATCGATGGACCATATGAGGGCAGTAGCATGATGTTTTATGCCTTCAAAGTGCATAGTGATACTGAATCAATATTGTTTCCTAATGTGTCTAATTATTTGGTGATTATCTTCTGTCAGATCACCTCAACAGGTTTTAACCTGATACATGTGGTTTGCTTGTTCCATGTTGTTATAAGTGAGTGAAGCCATGTCACACAATTGCATGATCATAGACTGGGCCTAAGATCACTCTTTATGATTCATCAACAATTCTTGAATGTATTATCATCCTAATATTCATTCCACAAGTGTGTGATTGAATCATTCCCAAATAGCCTGGTTGCAATGACCAAGACGAATCAGTACCTTATCTTTCAACAACAACACAGCAACAACTCCAGGAAGTTAAATTCCTGGGACCTCCTGCAACAGATGCAGTGAATATATATAGATAAGTTTAATTACCAGGGTCATCAACAGGACTTGTGAGGTGTAGGAAAAATTCTCCGGTAGGCCGCATGATGAATTACAAATTGTGTTGGTGGTGGGGCCCTTGACCATTGTGGGCCCCTGGAATTTTGTCCTAGTTGTCCAACTCTGTATGTGGCCCTGTATTCGATGCTCACTGAACCTTTATACATGAGCCAATCTGCTTACTTGAATTTGCTGGCAACATCTACCATTGTTTGCATGTCAGCATTCCCAGTCATGTAGGAGAAACAAGATGTCAACCTGGTGAACTTCATTGGGGTATATCACATCTGTAATGTCACCCTCTTAATAAGAGTGGTAGTTGCTTGGGTTTGTCTGGCATTATCTAGAGGATGACCTCCCTCAATATTATAGCCTGGCAGGAGTGAAGGAAGAATAGAATTTCAACAGTGAACTGAGCGAGAATACTGGGAAGAAACAAAGCAATATGAGCCCCCTTTTACAAGAAAATAACAAATTTAATCAGAACAAATTAATAATGGCAATTCCAATTCAAGTTAGATTATGTCAATAGAATTTAACAGGTGTGTCCAATTTGGATTTATTTCATCATCATAATGAGAGGTAAAAAGAGCACAATATCCAAGACCGATCTGCATCACCTTCCTCCACTGACCATATATCAATGTCCTCCTAGTTCATCCTTCCTAAGCTCTATGCTTTGTCCCTTCATGGACTTTTGGTGCTTTTATTCTAATCTCGTCCTTCTTTTTCCTCAGACTCCTGTCTTCAGGCTGTCCCATCTCTCTCCCAGAAAGCTGTTCCTTAAAGGACAAAATTACCCTGATATTTCTGTATACCCCACTCTCTACACATAAATAAAATTCCCTCATGTTACGCAGAGCATGTTGGCTATCCACACACTGCGTAATTCTGACTTAGTACAGTAGGACATTGACCTCGCTTCCAGCAGCAGGTCTTAAATTACTATGCGAGCGTCTATCGAATATTACCATATTCTTTTACATATACTACTACATGTTCAATTACTATTGCATGAAATTCACAAATTGTAACTCACAGCAATCCTTAACCTACAAGATTATTCAAACTTTACAAAATCAGATATAATTAGGTAAGTATCGTTAACTCACAATAATCTGTATCATCCTAACAAACAAAGGAAGTTATTTCATATAACCCTATGAAATCCTACAAATATGAACATTTGGATCACATTCAATAAATTCTACCAATGAATAATAACTGTAAAATTAAAAGGTAAATTGCATAACAATTTTAGCATCAGCACTTTCCATGAAATTTAAAAAAATAAATTGCATAACAACTCTAGCATCAACACATTTCCATGAAACTGAATAAATGATACATAATATGGAAACCTAGTCATAGCAAACACATCTGCATTAAACAAACAATCAAATAATAGAATATTAGATGAAACTAAAATTGCGTACCTTATTGCTGTTCTCTTTCAGAACTTGTGCAACCTAGCACTAAAACCTGTCTTTCTTTCTACAAGACAGCCACCTGGTCCCTTTCTTGTTTAATGAGGTAAGCACTACAGTGTATTCTCTTTAGGCCTCCCCAGAGTCAAGAAAGATTACACATTCTCTTTCAGAAATTTCAGACTAAAGGATTTCAACTAAGGTCATCACTTTAAAGTCTGATTGCTTCTAAAGTGTATGCCTTCATTTATTCTGCCCAATCATAGGCAGTGGTCCCTAATTTTTCCCAAAGAAATAATTCTTTTCATCAGATTTAGAAGCTTGGAATCTGTGAACAATGGTGCATAACAATTTTCCTTTGAAAAAATGATAAGATGACATAGGTTCCTACCAAGCAGTTAGGGCTGCTAGCTCAAATGTTTACTTTCTAAGGACCGTGTTAAGATACCCTGATCAATTTCACTGAGTTGGAATGCTGCCCCTTTGAAGTTTACACTAACATGGGGAGAGACGAACGAAGAAAGGTCGCAGTGACCCTTCACAAAGACTTTTCTGGCTTAAATGTGATTAAATGCGATAAAATTTTAATGCTCAATGCATTCAACTTTAAGGTTCAATACAATTCAAAATTTGGCACTTTACAACATCAAACCATCCATGGGAAATTTTCCTTGGTGCCAGCAGATAAATTTGCCACAATGCTTCTCTGGCCATCCATGCTTGCTGACTTCACCCATCCAATACCCATATAGACTGTAGTATATCAAGGCCAGTTTCTTATCAATATTTGTTAGTTATATTTTGGTTTTGTTTCCAATGAGTGGAGCTTGTCCACTTCCAATGAGAATGTTACCCTTCATAATTCCTTTGATGATCCCTCTAGCAATTCTTTCTCTAACACCTTGCCATTTCATATTAATGTGTCCAAATGGATACTTTTGTTGAAAGAATTTTTGGTTGACAGGTTTTTTTAATTGACTTAGAGCATAACTGCAAGCTTTCCTTACCAAGGACTTTCTAGCAGTTAATCTACCATATACCAAAATAATCAATGAAACAGTCATGTATGTGTTTTCTATTAAATTGGAAAAGGTTAGTTGAATTCAAATTGGTCTTAGATTGTTAACATCACTAATTGATCCAGTTTTTTCAGTTTGTGATGATTTTTAGCTGGGGGGCCACTTAATACTATTAATACTACATGAATAAAGTATGTAAGGACAAGGCTGCTTTCAAAACTCTTAGGCCAATCTGATATAGTCCAGTTGCTTTTGGCAAATCAAGTTTAAAGAGATAATTTAATACTTTATATGAATTTTAGTCATTTCAAGAGTGAAGTTTATCTATACAGTATGCCTGTATCAGTTGAGGGAAAAACAGTAATCACAAATACCAGCTCCCTGATAAAAATCAATGATATCTTATCCTTGTGAAATAGTTTTAACATTGCTAAAATTTATTGCTTTTACCAGTTCCCGAGTTTGAAAACATTTTACAAAAAGCATTGGGGTCCCTCTTTTCACTTGCTATAAATTTGTGGCAGTCATTTTTTTATAGCATTTCCAAATGTGTTTTGTAACTTTATTCCTCCATAACTTGTCACCTCCTTCATTTCTCTCAGACTTAGATCAGTCACTAGCTCCAGGAATATCGGTTGTCAACCATTCTGGCAGGTATGCAAGATATACACCCTTTGGGTTTTCAGCTTCATCAAGATGTCAAAAGCTTCATCTGGTTCTTAACTGTATCCATGATAGCTGTTCCAGATATTAAGAAATTGTATAGGTTGAGGTATTTGAAAAATCTGTGTTTGATAGTGTTAATTCTACTATATTTGCCTTGGACCTCTCGTTTTGTTGCAGACCAGAGAAAATGGTGTGTGCAACCCTCTACTGAGTAGACCAGCTGAAAAACCCCTTTATGGTTTTCTATTTCAAGCATTTCACGAGTTCTTGTTTTGTTTTTAATGGCATTTTTATCCAGAGGTGCAGTGTATACTGCTTTACCATGGTATTTTTTTCAGTGGTACATACCGTTTTACATTTTCACTGCATCAATATGTTGGTAGTTTCCATCAATAAGGAATGTATGGAAATTTCTGAAGAATCTTGTCATAACTTTATTGATACTAACAGTGTGTTATTATCCAATGAAAAATAGTTTTACAGAATTATCTTTATTCTACAAAGCGGTTGAATATGTCACAAATAAATGGTGTATATTACAAATATAATTATACTTATGAAAACTTTAAAAAAATTCATATTTAAAAAAGCACACAAAAAAAACACCATGTTTTGGTTATTTACTAATGTGTGCTTAGTGTGATAAGTATATGCATTCCTTTGTAAGACCATGAACCATTCTATGATTTTCAAGAGCATGCTTGTTTTTTGTCTGAACTTTACGTAATTTCTTAAGTCCACTAAATATTTTCTCATTTGTTGAGTAAATTTGTTTTATGTTTACTGGATCTCTCTCTGATAAATATCTTGCCCAGGTGTTTCAATCCCACTCAAGGTTTCCCTGCCTACTGTATCAATAGTGTAGCCAATGAATTTTAGGCTTGAGTTTCAACACTTCCCATTTTTATCATTAGCCTCTCAATGGTCAGCTCTTTCATAGCTATAGTGTAAGCTTACTACTTTAATTAATTTATTTTTAGATAAGGTACTGGCCATTTAATATTCGAAGGGAGGGGGCTTTAATTATCTTTTAGCTGAAATACTTTCTTTTCTTTTATTTCATGACAATATTTTTTCCAAATAATAGCATAGTAATATATTTACCAAATAATATCATAGTAATAATGCGGGAGGTCATCGGTTCAAAACAACGGCATAGTCATACCAAAGACTTACAAAAATGGTACTAACAGCTGCCTTGCTTGGTGCTCAGCATTAAGAGGTTAGTGTTAGGACTGGTCGGCCTGGTGTCAGGATAATGTGACTGGGTGGGACATCATGCTACATGTTTGTGGCTTGATGCCTAAGTGCTAGACATCACTATAAACTGTCACACTGCAGATATTGTAGCATTATGACTGAAAAATTGTTAAAGCTACATTAAAAAACCAAATCTCACACACAGACTCATAGTAATATATTTACCAAATAACATCATAGTAATATTGTTACTAAATAATAGCATAGTAATATTGTTACCAAAAATAATATCAAAATAATATTGTTACCAAATAATATAATGGGTGTAATATGGTGTTATTTTGTTACAAATAAGAGTAAGGTATTTTTTCCAGCTATTGACAGATGGAAGTTAAACAAAAATGTGTCTGGCCCTTGCCCCAGAACATGGAATGGTTGATTACTAATATAATTTTGGTATCCTGTGATATGTATCATGGTATGTTGAAAAATACCATGGTATACCATTGTACATAATTTTTTGGGAGGCACCCAGCTCTACTTTTTAACAGTTATTAATTGTACTCAGAAATTGATAAATGCCATTTCCAAAGGACACACAGAGGCAGGTATCAAACCCAGAAACCCTGGATTATGAGCTGCTACTACATAGTTTCTATCTACTAAATTTTTCTGAATTTAATTCTACTCCATCCCCCACCCCCTTTTGGGCTATGAGATGTAGAATAGGTCTAAATACATTCTCCTGCATGTTGTAATAGGTAATCAATGGATACTGGGTAGGTGAGTGGTCTAAGGTGCTCATCTTTACAGATTGCCCACATCTCACCTGTATGTGGGCTGGCTCGACTAATATGGGTGTGTGATAAGACTTGCCAGTAGCTTCCTGTGGATCAGTTGTTCTTCCTAATATCTTCCTGGATTCTTCCTCCACCAAATATACTGGCCACCATATATAGCCAGTCTAGTGCTGAAAAATGGCCTTAAACCCACAAAACACATAAACACACCTCTATCTCCATGAGTTTGAGTCTTGGCTCAAGCAAGGTGTTATGTGAGAAGCTTACTAGTTGCTTCCTGTGAGTCAGTGGTTCTTCCCGGGTTCATCCTGGGTTCTTCCTCCACAAGCTATACTGGCCATTATATGTAGCCTATCATGTGTTGAAAAATGGCATTAAACCATCAGATCATCTCTGATCAGCAAGCATGGTGTGTTCTTTGGCATTAGGCACTTTGTTGCCACTTGTATTGCCGTGCCATAAAACACCAAACCAAACCTAATATAAATTAATGTCTTGGAATACATTTTCAGTATTTTTCAGAAAAATTCATATCCCATACACTGCTTCACATCAAAATATTAACATGACATCACACAGTATAGTTATTTTTTCAATGTATTTCTACACTGCATGGAGTGGAGCCAAGTTGGTACATGTAATAGAATGATAGTACACATGACCAAAGCTGCAGTGCATGGAGTGGAGCTGAGTTGACACATGCAATAGACAGTCAATACACATGACCAAAGCTACACTGCATGGAGTATAGCCAAGCTGGTATATGCAATATGTCACCAGTATACATGACCAAAGCAGCATTACATGGAGTGGAGCCAAGCTGGTGCATGCAATAGATTGTCAGTACACATGACTAAAGGTGCATTCACTTTTCCTTGGCTGTACCTATTTTATCAAAAAGTTTAATTTGATCTAAATTTTAAGTTGAGGCCTTCCAATCTTATTCTTACCCCTTGGCTACAATTAAAATATTCAACAAGCAGATTTTTTATCAATCAGGTGTGGTCACTGTATAGGCAAGGAAATTGTAAACATGTGCACAATTGACCTCTTGGAGAATGCTTCACCCAGATATCTATCTATATAAAACCATGGGGGAGAGTGTGTCATTTTAATTAAATTTTTCCTTCCCAGCAATTGAAAAAGAACGAACAAGTATAGCGTGTGCAACATTTAGGAAAATGTGATGAAAAAAGTCAAAGTTACTTTATAAAGAGTTGAAAATCCTATCCAGGTACCCTACATACTTGGGCAATTTTTTGTCTCCATCACTACTCAGTCAGACTATTATATAATGATTCACACATAATTGGTAATAGAATTAGTTAGCGTTAAATAAGAACTTTGAGGGGAGGGGGTTGCAGGGGTTGATGGACAGAAGCTTTCACCATGGTACAGATGCCAACAGCAGCTTTTACTATCATACATACAGTGAATCCATTTTTAGCTCTGCTGTTCAAAGACCAGAAAAACTTATGGGGTGGCCTGTGGACTGTCTTCCATCATCTGTCACCTGACATCTATCGTTCCATTAGTATGAATCTGTTGTTGCTACTTCTCCTAAACTACTTGGAAGATTGCCATAAAACTTGACACATGTTCAGCCCACGGTCTAGTTGGTCCACGATGAAAATGATGCTGCTTAGACATCCAATATGTCTGTCACAGCAGCCATCTTGAAAATGTTGTTATTGCAACTCATTCTGAATGGATGGTCAAATCAACATGGAATTTTCACTGAAAGATTCGGGATGTCTGGTTAGTTCCAAATGAAAATGGTACTGATCTGACATACAATATAGCTGCCATGGCAGCCATCTTGAACCACTTTTTGCTGCTAATACTCCATGAATGGAAAGTAATATTGACATAATATTTTCACCAGAAAGCATTTTACGGATGTCTAGTTGCTTCTACATGAAAATGGTTCCACTCTGAGATCCATGTCATGGAAAACCTTTGTTTTTGCTATTTCAGAGCAATCAATGGTCATATCAACATGGAGTTTTCATGAAAAGACTTCTTATGATATCTAATTGGTTATAAATTCAAATGGTGATAAGCTGACATCCAATATGGCCACCCCAGCAGCCATCTTGAAACTCTTGTTATTACTACTTGAGCCTAAAGGATGGTGATATCAGCATGAGGTTTTCACTAAAAGATTTCTTATGATGTTTAACAGTTGGTTGTAAATTAAAATGATGCCAAGCTGAAATCCAATATGGCCACTGTGGCAGCCATCTTGAAAATCTTGTTATTGTTATTTCTCTGAACATAAAGTCACCTGAAGACACTCTGTTGGTTTGCTAAGAAACTACCAGCTAAGATTTATTACAAGTTCAACAATACTTAGATATTAGAGTTTATGTGTTTGCAGGCAAGTAACAAAGGTTCTCAGTTTGCACTGTGTTTTCCAAACTTATGCATCTTCTGTATTTGAAATGATATATAAGTTAAAAAATATCACAAGATATAAATTTTAAAGTTGGGATAAATTATTCATAAATGCACAAATACATCATGTATTTTTGTTTCATTGTTTATTTCAAGTCTAAATCAATCTTTATTTTGTTATTATTCACAGTGGTGAAAATTGCCAACAGATTTCTGGATCTGAGCCATGAAGAGAAAGAAGCCCTTTAGTCCAAGTCAGGTACTTCCTCCTTGGGGTGAACACAGCTTGGAGGAGTACTGGAGAGCAATTAGCAACCTTACAAACCCAGCGATAGGAAAGTTATGCAGGCTGAGCATAGTATGGTTGTCCTATCGTTGCCACATTGTAATACTGATACAGAGGGCATTCTGCATACTTTGCAAGATACAAAGTGATTCAAGGGGAGAGCATGAAGAGAATACATATTATGGAGTAAAATGCACTTGCTTTTATTTTAATTCCTTAAAACATAAAATTGATGCTAATAAAAAAATCTGCTGATTTAAGAGGCGATCTACTTGTCAAATTTTTGGCTTAAAATCCTTGCTCAGTCACATGTATGTATGTATGTATGCATGCATGTATGTATGTATGTATGTATGTATGTATGTATGTATGAATGTATGTATGTATGTATGTATGTATGTATGTATGTATGTATGTATGTATGTATGTATGTATGTATGTATGTATGTACGTACATACGTACGTACGTATGTATGTATCCGACATCCAATATGGCCACCATGGCAACCATCATGAAAGTCCTGAATAAAAATTATGTCCAGTACGTCCACCATAGTGGTCATTTTTATCATTACACCTCCAAAACAGATGGTTATATCAACATAGGGTTTTCACATCTAGTTGGTCCTAAATGAAAATGCTGTCCCACAGACCTCCAGTAGGGCTACCACAATGAACATATTGAAAATCTTGACACTAATGTTTGGTAATATTGGCATGGAATTCTTATTCAAACTCTTTTAATGGTGCTCTGTTTGTCCTAAATGAAAATGGTGCTGATCTAACATTAATTGTGGCTTACACAGCTGACTGAAAATCTTATTGCTCAAGACTTTAATATCAGAGATGGTTTCAACACTCTGAAGCTAAAATAAGAAATGGTCTTTTTTCCTGGATATCTGTATGTAATTTAAACTTAAATTCATAGACCACTCCAGTGGCCTAAGTGGTTAGAGTATCATCCTTGGTCATGGGTTTTATACCAAAGACTTGCAAAAATGACACTAGCAGCTGCCTTGCTTGATGTTCTGCATTAAGAGGTTAGTGTTAGGACTGATTGGCCTGGTTTCAGGATATTGTGACTGGGTGGGACATGATGCGAGATGTCTATGGCATGATGCCCCAGTGCTAGACATCACTATAAACTGCCACACTTCAGACATCGTAGTAATTTTAATAGAATTGTTAAAGCTACATTAAAACTCCAAATCCCACGTGCACACACTTAAATTCATGGACGGTGATGAAGTCCTGTCGTTTCCACAGAAAGATAATTGTTCATAGCAACAATTAAATCTACAAACATTGTAACATTATGAAAAGTGGTGAATTTTGTTTATGCAATTTTAAATGTGTATAACTTGGACCTTAAATTACATCCAGTGTGCAGAAAGTTTTCGCTATATATATAGTCACTAGATTTGGTTTTTAAAGAAATGTCAGTTTTAAAGAATGGTTGCACAAATGGGTAGATGGACAATTTTCCATTTTTCTAAAGGTTTTATTAAGTGATGCCAACTAACAACTATGCATCTCAGTCAAGTTCAAGAAGCCAAAAGTAGACGGAGTACCAATCAGATATTGCCTTTTGGACAGCTTCCTGTTGAATCATATCTTTTTAATGGCTTTGATGTTCTATGTTAACATCTAAAAGAAAATATTTTGATGGATGAAATGTTTGCAATTCAACTCTCAAGCTATCAGATTCACCTAATATTTGTACACTTATCACCACATAAAAATCTAAGGAAGATGGTAGACTTTACAAGTGCCTATGTGATTGGGATGGGTGTGAGGCCTTGATCACAGCTGGGAGCTTGATACCACCGGGGTACATTTCTCTTAGCACAAGTGCATCTACGAGTTAATCTGGGAAATGGCTCATGTAACTGATTTCAGGATGAACTTGAATGTGAAAAATGTGGTTTAGATTGCTTCCTTCTAAGCCTAAAACTTGGACCTGCCTGGATAACATTTTTTATAAGTTCAAAATCACCTCGTAGATTTATTACTTTGTACTGGGTATTATTTCATGTGATTAGAATTTAGCAGATAAAATGTTTTGATGCATAACAGCTGAGAATATTTGATAAAAAGAGTAAAATCATCCTGTGGTGATAAAATGGATATTTTGATATTTAGCATAACTGGGACAAATACTAGTGGTTTTATATTATATAATCATAAATTATGAGAAGGCTGTATATTTTGGATCACTATTTATCATAAATCAGTCTTCTTTAAAATTGCAACAATACTTGAAAAAAATTAAATAATAATAATAATAATAATAATAATAATAATAATAATAATAATAACAACAACAACAGTAATGATAATAATTATGGTGATGATGATAATAATAATAATAATAATAATAATAATAGTAATAATAATAATAATAATAATAATAATAATAATAATATTAATAATAATAATAACAACAACAATAATAACAATAATAATAATAATGGTAATAATAATAATAATAATAAAGAATAATGTCTGATAGCAACATACAATTTAAACACCATTAAAAGGTAAGATTTGTTTGGTTTCATTTGGTTTGGTGTTTTATAGTAAAACATCACAAGTAGATTATTCAGTTTGAGGTAAAGTACCTTGCCTTAGGACATTCCATTTGGTCTGTGTAGTTTGTAGTTGCACTTGTCTTATAAGGGAGTATGTTATTGTAAGTGTCCTGATTATGTTTAGGCCATTGTGGCACTTTTTCAGTTTTTGTCACATCTCTTCACTTGTCACTTTTTGTCACATTTCTTCGTCCATTTTTGCTGTCTCCTTTTTACATTAAAGTTTGTTAAAAATTAATTTTAAAAAGAACACTTTGAGATAGACAAATTGAATTTATAAAAAAAAAACACTTTGAGGTAGACAAATTAAATTTATTTTTAAAAAAAGACCACTGAAGTAGACTAATTGAATTTATAAAAAGGAACACTTTGAGGTAGACATATTGAATTTATATATATAAAAAACACAAAAACCACTAAGGTGGACATTGAATTTGGCTGGGATCTGTGTATGCATGTTGATGACCTGAGTAGATATTCAGGCCATGATAGTAGTTTTTCAAACAAACAAAAATGTTTGCATTTTGGGGTCTTGAGTTTTTGGTCTGAAACTTTATTTTATTTTTCAAATCAGAAAATTAACAGAACAAGATACACTGCAATACTTTTGAGTGGATTTAGTTATTTCATTGATGTAGCAAGATTACAGGTCTGCATAGGTTTGATGATCCACTCTTTCTATACAAGGTCCAGTCATCGTGATCGTCACAGGAGATGCAGAGGGCAAAATGATAATTACAGGTAGCCCAATCTGGAGTTTGTTTTTTAAATTATCTACTATTTACTGTGAACCTGTTGGTGTATTTGTTAGTGCAAATACTACTTTACTGCTGCCAGTTTGAGGACTTCTTAAAGTGTTTGAAACAAATTAAAACAAGACTGACCAACTTAACTTATTTTGAGAACTTTTATTAGGTCACTTGCATCAAAGTCTTTTGCTCTGACAAAGCTTATGGATACTTGCAAATGTAATAGTGTTTGTGTGTGTGTGGGTGGGGTGGGCTCAAGCAGGGAAAGACCATAGCAAGTACAGATCACCAAAGTGAATAGATGGGCAGAACATTTTGAAGAACTGTTGAACAGGCCAGCACCACTAAATCCCCCAGAAATCCACCCAGCCGATGCAGATCTCCCCATAAGCTGTGACAATCCCACCAGAGATGAGCTCAGGAAAGCCATCAAGCAGCTGAAGAACAGCAAGGCAGCTGGACCTGATGACATCCCAGCAGAAGCCCTCAGAGCAGACCTAGAGGCTTCAGTAGAAATGCAATACCCCCTCTTCAAGAAGATCTGTGAGGAAGAAGAAATACCAACTGACTGGAAGGAGGGATATATATGGGTTCATTGATGATCCTGCTCTTTGTGTTGCTGATCTCTGGTGTTTCAGCTTGGGGAGGGGTTGTATTACTTATCATTATGTATATAATTTTCACTTTTATTGCCTATATTTGAGGTCCTTGGAAGTCCTGGAAAACTTCTGAATTTCACTTGAGTGAAAGCATACAAACCCCGTCAAATACATAAATGATGTTGGCAATTCCCATAAAATGGTGGGTGCAAGACACTTTATGGACAATATACTCCTTTTGAGTATTTATGAACTTTCTAAACCTAAGACTTGAGGCTTGAGTTGAAACTGTGATAATATAGCAAATGTCACCTTTTAACCTTTTTCACTGTAGCATCAGTCACTGAACTCCAGCTCTGCATAAAGTTGCTGCATTGTACATTATGTAATAAATATACCAGCATGCCACCAGCTGACAAATCCCAGTAATGCTGGCTGGGAAAAGCTGCATAGTAATGTGTATATACCTATAATATAAATATAAATATAAGGATAGATATTAATGTGGAAATTCATAGACCGGTAATTATTATTCTTGTCCTTTTTTATGATAACATTTGTGTTGATAAAAATCCTGATTTTAAATTTCATATCACCCTTGTGTATTACCATACAACAGGTATTGTCAACACTTCAGAACTGCTGTGCCCGGTCCACTCAGTTGTTGAGTGCTGTGTGCCAAGTCTTATTTGTCCCTTTAATTTAATTATTGTTGTCTTTACTTCTTAGAATACAAAATTACAACTTATACCACACGCCTTTCCAAAGGGTCTGGCATTCCGCTATTGGTACACTTGCTGTAGGTTGCTGACACCTGCTTTACAGAATTGATTTTACTGAAGTAGTGAAGCGTCAATGTCTCATGTACCAGTAACTGAAGTATGGAGTACATATCTGTATTTACCAAAAACTGTGTATATGTATATTTGGCAGAAAAGCTGCCTACCCTTTATTGGACATTACACATCTTAACAACCTTGCTACCTTATTTCAGAGCGTATGATGTAGTGTTTTTAAAAACCAGGTTTTCTTATTTTCTGGCAGTGGTGTGCATTGTAAAGAAGAAATTCTGGATTGAAAATCGGGGTGTGTGTTATATGATAGTTCATGTTATACTCTCCAAAAGGCTACTCAAGTGGCCTAAGTGGTTAGAGCATCCAACTCAGATGCAGGTCATGGGTTTGAACCCCAACCAAGTAATATCAAAGACTTATGAAAATTATACTAGCAGCTGCCTTGCTTGGCACTCAGTGTTAAAAGTTAGTGTTAGGACTGGTGTCAGGATACTGTGACTGGGTGGGACATCATGCTACATGTCTTCGGCATTATACCAAAGCACAAGAAATCATTATAAATGGCTGCACTGCAGACATGGTAGCAATATGACTGAAAAATTGTTAAAGCTACATTAAAAATCCATATCAAACACACACCAAAATATGGTCATGATGTTAACAGGACTAGAATGTGCTCTCAGTGCTTTAGAAAGGTCTAATAGGCATTTTGCATTATACACTGAAGTAATCGCATCTCAGCCCTGCTTTAACAGCAGGCACTGTCATTCATCTTTGCATCTGGAACCTCCAATTTTCCAGACACAATATCTGCAAAATTTGTCATTAAATGGCAAATCAAATTTCTGGTTA
Organism: Sinohyriopsis cumingii; assembly: GCA_028554795.2. Lineage (NCBI taxonomy): Eukaryota > Metazoa > Mollusca > Bivalvia > Unionida > Unionidae > Sinohyriopsis > Sinohyriopsis cumingii. The sequence continues at coordinate 147,185,205 of CM068829.1, forward strand.
CCAAGTCCTTTGTATAAAAGGAAGTAAAATTAAATCAATCTGGAATATAAATTGCTAATGTTTTACCCATGTGCAAAAGCAGATGACTGAATAGATGACAGTACGACTGTAAAGTGTCGAATTTCAAATAGTATTGAACCTTAAAGTTGAATGCATCCACCCACCCACCCTGTCAGTGTTAAACTTGAAAGGCCAACATCTACAATTCATTGAGATTTGACCAGGGTATTGCAACACTGTACTGAGAAAGTAACATTTGAGCTACCAACCATAACGTTTAATAGGAACCCATGTCAGATAGTCATTCTCAAATGGAAGTTGATTTCAACACAGTTCAGAGATTCTAGGCTGTCCAAAATCTGATGAAAGAAATGATTATCTTGGGAAAAATTTAGGAACCGCTGCATACAAATGGTCACCATAAATTAAGGTGTACACGTTTGAAGAAATGTGAATTTAAAGTGATGACCTTGGTCAAAATTCTTTAGTCTGAAATTCCTGCGAGAGGTGAAGATTGGCTTCAAGGAAGCCTAAAAAGAATAGTGCTTTCCTCGTTAAACAAGAAAAGGGGACCAGGTGTCTGTCTTGTAAGAAAAGATAGGTTTTAGTGCTAGGATGCACAATTTCTAAAAGAAAACAGCATTAAGGTATGCAATTTTAATTTTTCATGTCATTTTTCTTTTTTTGATTGTTTGTTTTATGCAAATGTGTTTGATATGACTAAGGATTAATATTATGTATCATTTATTCAATTTCATGGAAATCTGTTAATGCTAGAGTTGTTATGCAATTTATCTCTTTAATTTTACAGTTACTAGTTCATTGATAGAATTGACAGATTGCATGCTATCCAAATTTTCATATGTGTTGGATTTCATAGGGTTATATGAAATAATTTCCTTTCTCTGTTAGGATGATTCTGATTATTGTGAATTAACGATAATCACATGTTTATGTCTGATTTTGTAATGTTTAAATAATCTTGTAGGTTAGAGAATGCTGTGAGCTAGTTATGCTTCTGAGTAACATAAGTGAAGAAATTTTATGTACATATAGAAAGTGATCGGTATAGAGATTTTGGGGTAATTTTATCCTTAAAGAAACAGCTTTCTGGGAGAGACAGGACAGTCTAAAGATGGAAGTCTTGAGAGAGATGACATATTCAAAATAAAAGACTAGGAAGTCCAGGAAGAGATGATGAAGCATTCAGAATAGGAAGACTAGAGAATAGGAAGATGTGATACACTGGTCAATAGAGGAAGGTGATGCAACCAGTCGTGGACATTGCGCTTTGTTCACCACTCATTATTATGATGAAATAAATCCAATATTGGCACTGCTATTCAATTCTCTTGACATAATTTAGATTGAATTGGAATTGACACTCTTAATTGTTATTGATTGCATTTTGTTATTTTTCTTGTCTAAGGGGTTTCATATTGCATTATTTGTTCCCAAAAGTCTTGCTCAGTTCTCTGTTAATGTTCTATCTATCCATTCACACCAGGCTAAAAAATTGAAATTGAGGGAGGTCATCCCCTAGATAATGCCAGCCAAATCCAATTAATCACCCCTCTAACTAAGTGGGCAATGCTGCAACGACCTTGAAACCAATTAGACTGGTAGGTCTAAAGATTGGTATTTCTTTGAGGGATCAATGTATTCTCACCACTCTTTTGTCTGATTTAAATTTGCAGTCATGGACTTGTATGGAGAGATAGACAAAATAATGTTTCCTCCAGTGAATGCTACAATAAGAATCAATATACTTTCTTTCATATGTAAAGTCAATCACATTTTCATGACTGAGGCTGAACAGTGCTGTTTATAGCTGCCACTGTTTTGACTCCTTGAACACAAGGCAAAAGTGGGATATAACTATCTTACCTAATAAACTCTAACTCAGTTGGAAACAGGTATCTAACATAACTAGACCATTGTGAACAATTAAGAAAACTAGACCATCTAACACAGCTAGATCATTGTGCTCAATTAAGACAGCTAGACCATTGTGCACAATTAAAGCAGGTAGACCTTTAACACAGCTAGACCAATGTGCACAATTAAGACAGGCAGACCCATCTAGCACAGCAAAACCATTGTACACAACTGACATAGCAAGACTTCTAAGACAGCTTAATTAATTGAGGCAGGTAGACCTTTCTAGTGCAGCAAAACCATTGTACACAATTGACATAGCTAGACCTCTAACAGTTAGACTATTGTGCACATTTAAGACAGCTAGACCCATCTAGCACAGCTAGACCATTGTGCACAATTCACTTACCCATAGCTAGACCTCTAACACAGCTAGACCACTGTGCTCAGTTATGACAGCTAGACCTCTACCATTGTGCACAATTAAGACAGCTAGACCATCTAACATAGATAGACCATTATGCACAATTGTATGTACAATAGTTCTACTTGAAAAAAAAAACACAGAACTGCAAACAATATTCTTTATTTTGTAAAGGAAAACACTGAAACATTCTTATGATAATTGGGCACATGCAACATACAACCCATGACCTGCTTTTATCTGGTTAAATATACATCATATGGTGTGCATTTAAAAATCATTATCCAGCCCACATTGCACATGCCGGATGTAATTGTTCTTTATTTGCATGCAATTCAACTGGAATTAACTATCCCTATTCTGACTGGATATGTGGAGTTTTGCACTTGGTACACGTGATACACAGTTGTTAAAGTGGAACTGGGTTTATGGAGTTTGATCTTTGGTGCACATTATACACAGTATGCAATGGTAGATCTAGACTACTTTGCACATTTTACACAGCATACAATGGAAGATCTAGACTAGTTTGCACATTTTGCACAGCATGCAATGGAACATCTAGACTACTTTGCACATTTTACACAGCATGCAATCATAGTTATAGACTACTTTGCACATTTTACACAGCATGCAATGGTAGATCTAGGTTACTATGCACATTTTACACAGTATGCAATGGAAAATCTAGACTACTTTGCACATTTTACACAGTATGCAATGGAAGATCTAGACTACTTTGCACATTATACACAGTATGCATTGGAAAATCTAGACTAGATTGCACATTTTACACAGCATGCAATCATAGTTATAGACTACTTTGCACATTTTACACAGTATGCAATGGTAGATATAGGCTACTATGCACATTTTGCACAGTATGCAATGGAAAATCTAGACTACTTTGCACATTTTACACAGTATGCAATGGAAGATCTAGACTACTCTGCACATTATACACAGTATGCAATGGAAAATCTAGACTACTTTGCACATTTTACACAGATTGCAAAGGTAGATCTAGGCTACTTTGCACATTTTACACAGCATGCAATGGAAGATCTAGACTAGTTTGCACATTTTACACAACATGCAATGGAAGATCTAGACTACTTTGCACATTATACACAGTATACAATGGAAGATCTAGACTAGATTGCACATTTTACACAGCATGCAATCATAGTTATAGACTACTTTGCACATTTTACACAGTATGCAATGGTAGATCTAGGCTACTATGCACATTTTGCACAGTATGCAATGGAAAATCTAGACTACTTTGCACATTTTACACAGTATGCAATGGAAGATCTAGACTACTCTGCACATTATACACAGTATGCAATGGAAAATCTAGACTACTTTGCACATTTTACACAGATTGCAAAGGTAGATCTAGGCTACTTTGCACATTTTACACAGCATGCAATGGAAGATCTAGACTAGTTTGCACATTTTACACAACATGCAATGGAAAATCTAGACTACTTTGCACATTTTACACAGCATGCAATCATAGTTATAGACTACTTTGCACATTATACACAGTATGCAATGGAAGAACTAGACTAGATTGCACATTTTACACAGCATGCAATCATAGTTATAGACTACTTTGCACATTTTACACAGTATGCAATGGTAGATCTAGGCTACTATGCACATTTTACACAGTATGCAATGGAAAATCTAGGCTACTTTGCACATTATACACAGTATGCATTGGAAAATCTAGACTACTTTGCACATTTTACACAGATTGCAATGGTACATCTAGGCTACTTTGCACATTTTACACAGTATGCAATGGTAGATCTGGGTCAACCATGTTTGCACTTTGGTGCACATTACTCATGATACGAAATGGTATGAATGGGTTAACCATGCTTGCACTTTGGTGCACTTAATACACAGTATGTGACGGTAGATCTTGGTCAACCATGTTGTACTTTGAAGTACCTTATACACAATATGTTATGGTAGATCTGGGTCAACTATGTTGCACTTTGATGTACCTTATACACAATACCTGATGGCACATCTTGGTATACCAAGCTTAATATTTAGTACACATTGTGTATACTACATGATGGCTGATATTGGTATTCGGTGTTTCCACTTTGCTATGCAGCATCATTCACTGATCTGTACTTTATGTATGAGTAGAACTGTCATGTTTACACTTTGGTGTACATTATACACAATAAGCAATTACAGATCTGGGTCTCCTGTGTTTACACTTTGCTGTATGTTATACAAATAAGAAATTACAGATCTGTGCTACACTTTGGTGTATGTTATACAAGTAAGTGATCACAGATCTGGGTCTCCTGTGTTTACACTTTGCTGTATGTTATGCAAATAAGCAATCACAGATCTGTGTCACACTTTGGTGTATGTTATACAGATAAGTGATTACAGATCTGGGTCTCCTGTGTTTATAATTTGGTGTATATTATACAAATAAGCAATTACAGATCTGTGTTACACTTTGGTATATGTTATATAAATAAGTGATTACAGATCTGGGTCTCCTGTGTTTACACTTTGGTGTATGTTATACAAATAAGAAATTACAGATCTGTGTTACACTTTGGTTTATATTATACAAATAAGTGATTACAGATCTGTGTTTACACTTTGGTGTATGTTATACAAATAAGAAGTTACAGATCTGTATTACACTTTGGTATATGTTATACAAATAAGTGATTACAGATCTGGGTCTCCTGTGTTTACACTTTGGTGTATGTTATACAAATAAGAAGTTACAGATCTGTGTTACACTTTTAGAATATGTTATACAAATAAGTGATTACAGATCTGGGTCTCCTGTGTTTACACTTTGCTGTATGTTATACAAATAAGAAGTTACAGATCTGTGTTACACTTTTGATGTATGTTATACAAATAAGTGATTACAGATCTGGGTCTCCTGTGTTTACACTTTGGTGTATGTTATACAAATAAGATGTTACAGATCTGTGTTACACTTTGGTGTATGTTATACAAATAAGTGATTACAGATCTGGTTCTCCTGTGTTTACACTTTGGTGTATGTTATACAAATAAGAAGTTACAGATCTGTGTTACACTTTTAGAATATGTTATACAAATAAGTGATTACAGATCTGGGTCTCCTGTGTTTACACTTTGGTGTATGTTATACAAATAAGAAGTTACAGATCTGTGTTACACTTTTAGAATATGTTATACAAATAAGTGATTACAGATCTGGGTCTCCTGTGTTTACACTTTGGTGTATGTTATACAAATAAGAAGTTACAGATCTGTGTTACACTTTTAGAATATGTTATACAAATAAGTGATTACAGATCTGGTTCTCCTGTGTTTACAATTTGGTGTACATTATAGATAGTAAGTGATGGTAGATCTGCATCTGTACATTTCACAGTAGTAAATTAGGATCTATCATGGTTACACATTCATGCACATTATTGATCTAGGTCTATCATGGCTGAATCATACCAAGGATTTATAAAATTGGTACTAGCAGCTGCCTCGCTTGGTGTTCAGCATTAAAAGGCTAGTGTTAAGACTGGTCGGCCTGGTGTCAGGATAATGTGACTGGATGGGACATGATGTTATGTCAGCAGCATGATGCCCTTGTGCTAGGCATCACTATAAACTGCCACACTGCAGACGTTGTAGTGATATGACTGCAAAATTGTTAAAGCTACATTAAAAATCCAAATCACATACATACACTCAACATATAGGCGAGTATAAATGGAACCAGAACTTGCTTGAACATTCAGGTGATCTTGAAAGAGTGTGAGAGATTGGTCAGAACCAGAACCATTGGCAATTTACAATTACTGACCTTTGATGAAGTTAATATATCCTTTTATTCAAAGAAATGAAAAATCAGTAATTGGTATTGATTATATATGAGACTTTTAAAGCATATACTAAAATATTTGCATGGCAAAATTTGAACAAAATTGCCCGCTTTTGATTGATTCAAATGTCAGTATGAGTCACTGGAATCATATAGTAACATTTTTTAAAACTATTGATAAATGAGAAGTGTTTAGATTGAAGAATTATTGTTTTCTTCATCCGATAGTTTTTCTGGTGCCAGAAACAATTTTAAAAGAAAATGTGAGCAAGTACAAGATGAACAGATGGACGTACAGAAAAGAAACTCCATTACTATAACTGATTACTGTAAACAAACACTCACAAAATGGGTCCAACTGCAAACAATATAGACCCTGATCTACCATCACATAATGCACCTTCAGATCATGGTGTACATTATTTTTTTTAATGACTGCTCAAAGCAGACTGCATAGACCTAGATCTGCCTACACTTTATGCAACAACCGATCTGGGTCTGTGCAGTTTGCTGATGTACTCTACAAATAATCCAGTTTATATGGTAGTAATAGCTACTATATACTCCAGAATAACTCAAGAGTAGAACACTAGCACTGAGTCTAGCAAGTTTGGACTTGCATCACCATTGTGTGTAAGGATAATACATTTTTGTACCAGTCTAATGTTTTTGCAAAGATGGCACCAGATACTTACCCATCAGGTCACAGCCAGGTGAGAAGACAAATAAAAATGCTAAGGATAAAACAGCTTGGTATTAATACATGGTAGATGATAAATCAGAGATGATTGATAACATGATTTTCTGACAGCAAGATGAAGTCTAACAATATCAGCTGTTCCAGATCTGGCCCACTTGCTTACAGCTGCTCTCTATCTATCCCCTTGTGGTTTTGGTTTCCCAACTGTGTGGTTGATGTTGATAATTGAAAATATAGGAAAAGCTTGGCAAAATTATTCACATCATTTTATCAGTTGTTGCTGATGAATCAAAACTCTCCAGGCTCTTGAAGAGAAGCCAACTGATGGTTTATCTTTAGATAACCTTACCTGCTCTTCAATGAGACCATTCCTGTGACTAAGCCTAATTAATCAGCAATTTGACTGGCCAAAATAATTATTTTTGTAGATGACCAGTTCACCTTTGAAATCTATCTTCTCCATCCAATTAGCTAGAACATTCCATGTTAGCATTTATTCACATCTGCCCAAATCTCCAGAACACTCTTCCAACTTCTGTTGTTAACATACCAGGTAAATAGGTCCCATGTATTGAGAACTCTTCTTCATTCATTTTTCAGGCTTTTTATATTAATACATTTTTAGATGCAGCATTTGGAATGCTGTTTGAAAACAACTATTGTCTTCAAGTTTTTCAAGGTTGTGAAATGACTTCATTTCCAAACACAACTGAACAGAATTTGACAGCATCCAGGTTGGACAGCATCCAGGCATGAAGGCCTTTTAATTTTTTTGCAAATGATGCTAATCTGTGCACTCAGATGTGTTTGAAGTTAATAAAAATGTAAAAGCCTTCAGTGTTGAGTCACCAGAATGCATGATTTCTGCATTTTTCATAACTTTGGTGCAAATTGAGCCACTAGTCCCACTAACATATCACATCTAATTAAAACTTGGTAGATTTCCCTTGATCCCATGCATCATGTGACTCATATGTACTGCATTTTTGCATACACATCATAGAGAAACCTCATTTTGTACACATTATCAAGGACAACCCACTCTCACCAGAAATGTGATTTATAATATACAGTGTATAGGGTTTATACGCAGGAATCCAATGGTTACTGATAATCCAGCAATCTGATTGGGTAAGGCAGACAATGCCCTGTTATGTTGCACACCGATGGATGTACAAGTAATCTGTAAATGTGAAAATGTTAAATAATCTGAAGTCATTGTTTAATTTTTTTCAGAAGAAATGACAAAAAATCTTTTTGGGGGAAAGAAAGAATTTCTATTTCATTCAGACAATGGCAGTTATTCTTATCCAAATCAGGCACTTGCATCTGAGACTGGCAAAAAAGGTTGCAATTCTCTAGCAACTGAGACGATGCTTCCATTGAAAAAAGTAAAATATTATTACATGTTTCAAGTAATTGGACTGAGAAATGGCCATTCTTGTTATGATAAAGAATGATCTGTGATGTATGTATCAAAGAAAACAAGAGAATGCGTTAATGACAGAATGTGCAAATTACTGAACTGTTACTGCTGAAAACTAATTAACAATTTGTATACTGTCACATTTGTAATTAATATCACTTTTTTAATGTTAAGTCATGAAACTATTGGCCCATATATTTACAGGTGTGGTCCCCTTTTAAAGTTTTTTGTTGGGGGGGTTTGGCCCCTTCAAGAAATTTTTTTGAAGCAACATTGACCTTGAAACAACTTAGTGTCAAAAACTGCTAAACAGATAATGCAGCTATTGCCAAAAATATATTTAAAAACCTGTTCAAGACTTCATTTCAAAAACTGCAGAACAGATTTGGACCAAAATTAACACAAAGCATCCTGGCCAAAAAGGTGTTTAAATTTGATGTAAATGATGCTGATCAAATATGGCCACTGTTACTAAAAATAGATGAATATATAAATGACTTCCTGACTTCCCAAACAGAATTTTACATACTTTACAGACAGTAGCCTTGCATTATGGCCTTTCATCTGTGTACAAATAATGCAGATCCATAATAAAATGTGGATGTTGTTACCAATGAATAGTAAAGTCTGTAATTGTCAGCAATTATATTAACCTAAATCTCCTCACCAATTGCATTTGCATTTGGCTTTCAGGTAGATGTCAACCAGGTGAGCAATCATGGGTCTGCTTGGGCATCTTGTTCAGGCATACAAATAATAATAATAATAATAATAATAATAATAATAATAATAATAATAATAATAACAATAATAATAATAATAAAAATAATATAAAATACCTTTCTTTTCTTAGGTGTCAGAAACTTTTATGAAAATCTTAAGATGATAAAACTTCTGTACACCAAAAATAAACAGACAAAAATAGTTATAGTTTGAGAAATTAATGAAGTGTGAGAAAATAAAGGGTCAGACAAATCATTGACAATACAGTAATTTCTGTTTTTGGAATCAAAAATGTTTTTACCAAAATAATTTTTCATGCTTTATAATTTCAGGCATCGTTTTAACAGAATTTTATTTATTTTCTGAAATTTTCAAACACAGATATCTCCAATGATAATACAAGATGAACATACTTGTATTGTGTTACCTTCTGAAATAAAATATCAATACTGAAACAATCCAAAAATATATGTCAACATTTATTAAAAGAGAAATCCTTCAGTAGCACAAGAGAGATGCTGAAAACTGACATAATGGGGGTAGTAATAAGGCTTCTACTGGGTCATACAGTAGGATAGAATTTCATGGAAGAATAATTTACTTGAAAATGAATCTTGAGTAAAACAGATCTTATTTCATGTGTTTTTTATGTTGTGTTTAATTTAATTGGAATTAATTGGATTAATTGTGATTGATTAGTTGTATAGAAGCTACAAAACTGCACAAATTAAGATTGGTTCATCAGCTCTGTAAATAATATTTAGACGTTGGTCTACTACTCTTCTACCCAGGATCAAAATACATTTATTATTTCTTTTAAAAAATGGAAAATTAAAATCAAGGCTTCTCTAATTTGTAATCAAGACTTCTCCTCTTTATCTATTTTCATTTTTTTTGTAATTAACAAGCACTGAGGTAATCTGAGTTACATTTGAACATAATTTCATAAATGGTAGATGATGGTAGGAGAGTAAACTGTGGCAGATTTTTGCTTTGAATTCATGAAAGGAGGTTTTTCTTTAAATAAGTGTACATTATTAAGGATTGAAATAAATAAGAAGAAACTAGACATTTTCTGATTAATTTTTTGTTTGACTAAAGGCATGGCTGGATATCATGTGTGACTAAAGGTATGCCTCAATATCATGTTTGACTAAGACATGGATGGATATCATGCTGACAAAAGTCATGGCAGATATCATGTTTGACTAAAGGCATGGGTGGATCTCATGTTTGACTATATGCATGACTCAAAATCATGTTTGACTAAAGGCATGGCTGGATATCATGTTTGACTAAAGGCATGCCTCAATATCATGTTTGACTAAAGGCATAGCCTGATATCATGTTTAACTAAAGGCATGGCTGGATATCATGTTTGACTAAGACATGGCTGGATACCATGTTGACTAAAGGCATTGCCTGATATCATGTTTGACTATAGGTATGCCTCAATATCATGTTTGACTAAAGGCATGGCTGGATATCATGTGTGACTATAGGCATGCCTCAATATCATGTTTGACTAAAGGCTTGTCTGGATATCATGTTTGACTAATACATGGCTGGATATCATGTGTGACTATAGGCATGCCTCAGTATCATGTTTGACTAAAGGCATGGCTGGATATCATGTTTGACTAAAGGCATGTCTGGATATCATGTTTGACTATAGGTATACCTCAATATCATGTTAGACTAAAGGTATTGCCTGATATTATGTTTGACTATAGGCATGGCTGGATATCATGTTTGACTATAGGCATGGCTGGATATCATGTTTGACTAAAGGCATGGCCTGATATTATACTTGTGTTTTTGCTTACATTTGGATTTTCCTTTTGTTTGTTTCTTTTTGGACACTTAATGAAATATATTAGTGTTTCTGGTGAGCACAAAATTTAATTTGGCATTCTGAAAGTAAACATAAGTGTGGTAAGTAACCAGGTCACATTTCCTCAGATAAACAGTTGCCTCTTTATATCTTTGATTGATTCATTGGTTGTTGTCATTGTTAGAAGAGTTGAATGTAAAGGAGCAACCATTTAATCTTAGGGATTATTTTCATGAAAAAGAAGAAAATTCTGGCTCCTAAAATAGCTTGACAAAAATCACACAACTCAATTTTGTCCAAAAAAATAAAAGAATAAACTATCCATAATGTTAGTTGTAGAGAAAAAAATTATCTTGAAAAGTTAGTTCTTCAGATAAAAGAAAAAAATTCCAGGTTGGAAAGAAAATCTCAGTACTCTCTGATTCAAGTAATTTAGGATGTAATTATTTTTGAAGGAACAAGTGTAATGCCATGATATACCTACTGCATTGTTCTACCTGACCTTTCTTGAATATGAAGTTTTGAATGTCAATTGACTTTGTGCCAGGGAGGTTTCTATGGAATAATATTATATCCTCCCAGCTGGACTGGTTCCAATGATTATCAGTCAATATTTGGCATCAGCAGCTTCCTCTCTCAGCTAAAGAAGAGCTCTTTGCTCCAGGCTTCCCTTGGAACAAATTTTGTTTTGTTGAATTGGTTCCAACTTCATAGAATGAATTATCTTCTGTACCCATTTTCACGTTGTCTGACTGAATTATGTTTGTACCCATTTTCACATCATCAGACTAGAATTGTCTACTGTCATCCACTGCATTATCTACTTCAGGGCATTTTTCTATCGTCTAACTGGATTATCTTCTATAGTCATTTTCACATCACCTCATTGCTGCTTCAGAAGTATAATCTGACTACCCTCCTGAAATACATTTTGATACTTACATGCCTAGGCCTAGTGGTTGCTCATGTGGCTATTGTGGAACCAGCTAGACTGGGCATGCTGTATCAGTAAAGGCTGTGTACCTAGCTATGTGTGCAGATGATTTTCAAAAGAGGAACTAGGATCCACCAGTGGCAGATCATTTGTTGTAAAGTTATAGGCTTGGCTCAATTATGCAAACAATTAGCTAAACCTGTGTTAATTTAATACATGTTTAAGTTCAATAAAGCCTTTTTGCATCAAAGATAACCATGGCATTTTAATCAAAATGGTTATCTTGTTTCCTAATAAAATATTAATTTCTGTTCATAACAAAGACATCGTTTCATTTTAAAATTCATTGTCAATCATAATTGTGTACAGATTCAAGTGCATGTTAACTAAATGTGAGTCTCTCGGTCAAAGATAAATCTATTTGCTTAAGTCCTATTTCTATGCAATGTGAACATAGTAAAGTCCATGCTTTATTTTTATCAATATTGTCTACCACTGAATTAGCCCAGATCAGCTGCCATGGCATGTCATTGGGCTATGTTGTCTACCATTGAATTAGCCCAGGTCATGGTGAGTCCTTGGGCAGGGCATTTTGCTTCAATGGCTCAACATTAAGCAACCTACTTGTGTTGATGTGCTGTAAAATTCAAACCAATCATTTCCACTTTCTGACCTAAAAGATGTTTGTGATTTATAAATGCAAATGGCATACTTTGTACAATATCATTTGAAAGTTGTGAAATGTCTGTATGAATTAGGATTACACTGTGTCCTGGTTATACAGTGCTGAGTAAAGACAAGTGTGTAAAATACTGTATTTGACCTAATATCTCCACATGCCTCAATGAGGACACATTCCTCTTTTTCTTGAAAGCTTGGTATAAAATAGCCACTTCCAAACAAGTGTGTCTAGATCCCAGTATGTCTCATAGAAGAGTAGCAGCTGCTGAAGCCTTCCTTGAACATTGTGATGTTCTCAGTACCTACCACCATGCATGCCTGTGGTATCATTAGCACTTAAGTTTCTTGCTTAAATCAGTTTAAAAAATGAGAGTTAACATGTGTTTTATTTATTTGGCATGATATTATTGGGGAAAGAGTGAACTTCCAGAGTGATGAGCTCCTAACATAGAAAGAGGAAGCTGTATTTTCTGGTACCATATATACTCATATGCAAGTGGGATCCAAGTGCATAGACCCAGATCTGTTGTTGCATAATGTGCCAGCAGATCTGGGTCTATGCAGTTTGTTAGTTTATTCAGCTGAATAAATACATAAACCCAGATCTGCTGGCACATTATCCAATGACAGGTAAGAGTATTTGTTGTTTGCAGCTGGGTCAAACTTGTAGCTGGGTATGTATAGTACCATTTATACTAACTTAGAAGGATGAGTCTAACTGCTAACTGCACAGACTTAGATCTGTCATTGTATCATGCACTGGTTAGGAGTAATCAGTAGAGCAAGCAATATAGACACTGATCTGCTTGTACATTATACTATGACAAATTAGGATTATTTCTGTTTGTAGTTTGACTCTATTTATAAGTAGTATATATGGTATGTAATGGGAGACTGACATTGTTATGATGACCTTTAAACTCATGAAACTGACATTGTTATGATGACCTTTAAACTCATGAAACTGACATTGTTATGATGACCTTTAAACTCATGAAACTGACATTGTTATGATGACCTTTAAACTCATGAAACTGACATTGTTATGATGACCTTTAAACTCATGAAACTGACATTGTTATGATGACCTTTAAACTCATGAAACTGACATTGTTATGATGACCTTTAAACTCATGAAACTAATCCCAGTTATATTTGAAGTGCACCGTGTTATAATGTTGAATATGGTATAAAGATCAAAAATTGCCAAAATCTTAGTAAGATAAACCCTTCCAAATAAAAAGTAAATGTGCTTAAATACCACATTGGTATTTCTCTCATTAAGTTCATGATCACAGATCAGTATTACAATTTGACCATGGCAATTTTATTTATGCTCTACAACTTTAAATATAACTTTTGGTTGATGTTGTTACATTTCCTTAAGCATTATATGAAGCAAAAACAATTTCATTTCAGTATATACTCACCTCACAAACTGCAAGGGAAGATCCTGATCTGCCATAACATAATGCACCTGCAGACCAAGGTTTATGTTTATTCTTCTGATTATTCCTAATAAACAGCATACATGGACAAAAGATGGAAAACAAATGACCAAAATAAAACTGGGTTAGGCAAAATACTCTGCTAAGAATTTGTGTTAAACACACATATATAAGTTTCCACCAGCTGTATGTGTAATAGCTGTATGCAGGTCAATAAGTTTCCACCAAGTGTATATGTAACATTTATATGCTGGTCAACAAGTTTCCACATAGTGTATGGCTATATGCAGGTTATCAAACTGCCACCAAGTGTATATGTAACATTTATATGCTGGTCAACAAGTTTCCACATAGTGTATGGCTATATGCAGGTTATCAAACTGCCACCAAGTGTATATGTAACATTTATATGCTGGTCAACAAGTTTCCACATAGTGTATGGCTATATGCAGGTTATCAAACTGCCACCAAGTGTATATGTAACATTTATATGCTGGTCAACAAGTTTCCACATAGTGTATGGCTATATGCAGGTTATCAAACTGCCACCAAGTGTATATGTAACATTTATATGCTGGTCAACAAGTTTCCACATAGTGTATGGCTATATGCAGGTTATCAAACTGCCACCAAGTGTATATGTAACATTTATATGCTGGTCAACAAGTTTCCACATAGTGTATGGCTATATGCAGGTTATCAAACTTCCACCAAGTGTATATGTAACATATGTAACAAGAATCCACCAAGTATGTGTAACATTTGTATGCTGGTCAGCAAGTTTCCAGAGAGTGTATCTGTAGCATTTATATACTTGTCAACAAGTTTCCACCAAGTGTATATGTAACATTTGTATGCTGGTCAACAAGTTTCCACCAAGTGTATATGTAATTGCTGTATGTAAGTAAATAGGTTTCCACCAAGTGTATATGTAACATTTGTATGCAGGTCAACAAGTTTCCACTTAATGTATTTGTAACATCTGCTTTCAGGTCATCAAATTTCCACCTAGTGTATATATAACATTTATAAGTAGGTCAAAAAGTTTCCATCAAGTGTATCTGTAACAGTTGTATGCATTCCAGCAAGAAGAAGACCCAAGTATACAAAGTTGTGAGTGTGTGTAACAGTTGAATTATATAGTACTACAGTTTTATATGAGGTAAAAGACAATTAACATGATGATAATCAAGTGGTTCATACAAATAGGTATTGCACAAATTGCTTATAAAGTAAAGGGAAATAATATGTGGATGAAATTAAAATTGGAAGAGTACCAGCCAAACAAGATGGAATGATTGATCAAAGTCTTTAGTAAAATCTGATTGTCTACATTCAATGTAATACTGCCACTGCTAATAATAATAACAATTTAATTTCGAGACAATAACTAAATGAGTTGTATGAAGTAGATTTAATCTACCTTGTGTCCTTCTGTTATATACAGAATATACTGAACAGTGAGACAGAAATCAAGTTGTCCTGAAAATCAAAGTTCCAATGTATGGTCTCAGACATTTAGTGCTGATTGTAATGTGGATTGCCGGCAAAAAATAATCAATATTTGTACCTTCATAAAAATTATTCTTAATTCTTAATGGCTGAAAATATCATGTCACTCTGCAAATGACTCTTTTCTTGGCATAAGAGGCATTCATGATAAGTTGTGAAAATAGTGATATTTTGAAAGTATTTTTTAATATCCATTACTTTCTGACAGAAAACAAAAGTTGGACTGCCCTTCACACAATATTTTTTTTTGTTTTAAGTCAATGTTTAAAATCATATATTTTGATAATTTTTAGATAACCTGGTTTGTAGGTCATTTTACATATGTTCGTATATTTAAGTGTGATCGTCTATTACACTTACAGTGATTAAAATTTCACAATTTATGTCATCGTAAACTGTTCCAACTAATGCTTAGAAAAATAAAAATAGGTATTGTACATAACTGCAGTGTGGCCACCACCAGCAGATTTGTGATAAAAAAATGGGTAATGTTTCACAAACAGAATTATTTAATCACTTCAGCATCTCAAAAAATGTGACAGAAGACAGCGCTCACAATATCCAAGGATGCATGGGACCTATGCTGTTATTTGAATCAAGTGGTAAGTAAGTAAGTAAATATATTTGTGCAGCCTTGGACATGAATTAAATTCAACTAGATACATGTAGTAGTTACCATTTTTCATATTGCTTATTGTAAGTTTTGATTCAAAATAAATGAATTCACATCACCCCTATCCAATCTAAATGAATGAATTCTTAGAGAATTTTTTAAAACATTTTTGATAATAATCAGAGCAGAATTTTCTTGAATGTTGCCAATGCCTGCCTTTCATGTAAAAGTTTTACTTTGGGTTTAGATAAGAAATTAATTCAGATTGACCACATTCAATGCATGTGCTGTACATTATTAAATCATTTTGTTCTTCTGTGTGTGATTTTAACTCAGCTTATTGTCTTCCATCTTTCCATCTTATTTTTCAAACATAGGGGACAGTCACCATATTTTATGTTTTTTTCTCTGTTAGTGAATAGTCAGCTGTGACAACCAGGGTTGTTGTAATCGTGTAGTATGGCACCATGAGCAGAATGCTTTATTCTTGCCAGAGTTTCCAAATGACAAATCCCTGCTACAAAAAAGGACCTTGGTTTATAGATTTTTCAGATTTAATATTAAAAGTTATGAGTTTGTACACTCGTTTTTTGATTTAGTGTACTCTGTTGACTTGCAGATCTGCTTATAACATGGAGACAAAGAGTGGATGCCATTTTTTTCTAGTCACAAAGGTAAAAAGAAGAGGCTTCTGTTTATGTAGCATTATTAGAACTGCAATTGAAATTGAAAATTGGTGAATGATTGTTTGATTAATCACTCATTTTGTTGTTAAAAATGGCTGTTATTACAAAAACTTTGGAATTGTCGTCATGAAATTCACAAATTTTAATGAGAAATGATATATTTGTAAAGATTTCCCTGAACAAAAGTAATTTCTTAGTAAATAAAAATATACCACAAATAATGACCAATGAGGATGTTGCTAAATATCTACTTATATCAACCCTGTATGAAATAAAAACCAGTATGAGAGGTCTTGTTACTTGGTATAATGTTTTAATTTTACTGTTTACCTGTAATTGGGTTATAATCAGGGGCATACGTAAAGTATTTGGCACCCAGGGTGGATCCTTTCTTTGGCACCCCCACAAATAATTGTAAAATATAAACATACAGAAAAATATATTATGTTTGCAAGTAGATTTTTCAACAGTACAGTGCTGTCATAAGCAAATTGGATATAACTTTTACTTTGGCAAATTTTCATTTGGTTTGAAAAGTTGTACTGGTATTTCAACTCTCCCAATGGTAACTGCCCTTCTGGCTGTTACCTTGGGTGGACCACCCCCCTCGCACACCCCTTAATACACCACTGGTGTGACATGATGGGTTGTTATGCCACCACTGTGGTAGGTGTGTTATGGTTGGGGTGGGGTGCTCCCAATATTCTATTTAAATTATTATAGAAGTCCCACCCAGGCTCGATTTTGGTTGGGAGTTAGTGAAGATAGATGTAAAGCTTGGAGCCCCCAGTCAGCAATGGTGATGGATAAATGATCAAATATACAAAAAAGTGAAATTCAACAAAAAACAATTTAATGACAATTCAGAAATCAAATGATTAAAATTTCACAAGTAATCTCCTTCTGCTCGATCCTGTGATAGCCTATTGCATCACTTGATTAGTAGTGTGAGATAGCTTTCCACCTGTGCTTGTATTCTACTCATCTGTGTATTCTTTTCTCCTTCCTCCAATTCCTCTTCCTCACGACTTTCTCCAAATTCTTTCTTCTCCTCGACTTCTCTATATTCCTCCTCCTTCTCCACTTTCTCCTCCTCAACTCCTTTTCCTCCTCCTCCTTGACTATACCAACTAGACTTGTCGACTCCAACTGCTCTGCCGGTCTCACTTCTGTCTCCCCTCTCAGAGACTCGGTACTTAACTGAACCGGAAGTTCTGTCCCCTGTGAAAACACAAGGACGGTACAATATTTTCCTTAGCCCTCTCATCTTACACTACACTCAGCCTATCATCAGATAACAGTTATTAAATTTCTTCAGTTACGCATTCATTCACATCAAAATACTCATACATTCTTGTATGGTAAAACAACATTGTAAGAAAGCATGGTTTCAATTACTTCTCATACATACATCAATAAATTGCGTCACATCAATACATATTCCTAATTCCATTATACTAAACAATATCACAGCAATCAGATGCATTTCTTTACATTACGAGTCATACAGAGTACACAAATATTCAAATATCCATGCTCTGATATGTCCATACATCCATATTAATTAATCTTACACACTTCAACGATTTTCTAAATTCACAATTCAAGCATGTAAATACGCCTGTAAATGAACACTACAAAGGTAATTCTACATACTAAATGATCCTAGTAATTAGGTATACATACTACACATAATTACAATTACAATGACATAATATTCTGCAAAAATCAAGAAAATAACTTACTGACCTTTACGAAGCTTTGTCTTTCCTTAGAATCTCCCCTCTAAGTTTAACTGCCAAATTAGGAGTGGCTTCCTCAGAGTAACCCTATATTGCACAGCAATCTTCCTATAGGTGAGACTGAATTTTTGCTTGCTAGTTAGAAGTTATAATTCAGATCAAAATTGTTATTACATCCTCCATCTCAATTCCATTTGGGTGTCGTTTTGATCCAATCCAATTAAACTTAGCAGACAATCTCCTTTTCACTGTCTGTCCACATGGGGACAGATTTTGAACATGTCCCATTCCTCTCAGGTTCCTCTGATCTTAACACATAGGTGGGAAGTCACTTGATCTAATGCCTGTGCTGATCCAAGATGTCAGGTCTTCTCTCTGGTCATGGTAACCTTGCATAAGAGATTAACACTTGCCTGTGGCAATGTTTAGACATCAAAACATGGCTTGTAATAATACCTTAGTTTATACATGACTTAGTAACTGGGGCTGAACAAACGTGACAATTGGTTTTAATGTAACCATCATAAAAGTGATATGCTCTTGTCTATTCCAACATAAAAAAGTTGATCAACTGTCATGTGAGTGCTTACAAGCATCTATGCAAGAACCTATTTAAGTGCTTTCTCATTGGCTAAGCTGGCTTTATTTGGGCTTTCCCCCATTAAACATCTGGAAAAGGAATTTTATAACCTTGGTAAAGCATCAGGATTAAAACTAAATCATTCTAAAATGAAAATACTTTTGATAGGGAATTAGAGAGGAAATCATCCAGAGCTTCCACCACATTATACAAAAAGAGGTGGTAAAAGCCATAGAAATTTGTGATGGAATATTTTTAATTTTCAAAAGCATTAGATTTCAACAATTACATGGTATGCTTGGTAGACAGCCTTTTGTCATACCACCTGTAGAATCACATGTAGGTAAAAATGTATTTTCAAAAGCTTGGGAAGTTTTCCTTGATAGAACAATTTCAGTTTATATTTATTGCCAGGAAATGATTATATTAAATCAGTTTAGTGCTAAGACTTTAAGTGGAGTATTTTGAAATTAACGGAGTGTACTTAAAGGGGAATATATTGAAACTGCTACAGTGATCAAGACAGCACATGCATTCTGTATTTATTATAGTACAATATACAGTCATCTGTGAAATAAATGACTAAATTTAGATCCACTGTTGAATATTATACTGGGAAACTGTAAAGACCCTGATTAATGGGAATTTATATATTTTTATGGATAAAACTGTTTGTGTTTTAGCCATTCTAAGCATTAAATGAATAAAAATAATAACAATAATAACAATCTTCTTTAAACAAGAATCTTGTTTGGTCAGCAAATCAATCTTCCTTCAGACCTATTAAAATTTCATGTATTTTTTATATACATTTTTTCAGTCATGTGCAAGCTGTAAATTAGTAGTGAAAAATGAATGTTTTGTCATCATGCACAAAACAATGCTAATTGTTCTATTTAAGAATCACTGATGATTGAATTCACTGAATTGTTTTAAAGTTACAAGATACAGTTATCTTGTGTAGAACATATGTTATGGATAGAGAATACACACACACACACACACACACACACACACACACACACACACACACACACACACACACGCACGCACGCACGCACGCACGCACGCACGCACGCACGCACGCACGCACGCACGCACGCACGCACGCACACACACACACACTCTGAAGTGTGATCTCCCACTCCTTATGCATGCTGTTTTGGTTATCATTATCTAGGAGATGATTGACCATGGTGTTATTGCCCAGATCAAGTAAACAAAAAAATAAAATATAAATTAATGGATGGAATAACAGACCTGATATATAGAATAGAACAACATAAGCCTCTGTGTATATATAATATAACAATTTAATCAATTACATAACCAACATGAAATTAGCATGACATTTGAATGAGTCACTTTCTCTTAGAAATAGTTACAAAATTTATGTGAAATTTAATTAGCCATTCTGTTATAATGATAAACAAATTTCATCATACAACTAAGTGACTGATCGAACTCAAATTGTAAGCATATCAGCATCACCTGGTTACTTCCGGTCTTTTCCAAATCACTGTTGGTGATAGGTTGTCATTGTCATATTTCCTTTCCTTCTCCCTCTTCCTCTAGCCTCCTTGGGTCATCAACTATTTTGGTTTTAGACAATGCACTTTTCTGCTATGCAGAACAATTATGGAGTTATTTTTCTCTCCTTTAAATAAAATATAATACCCAATACATGTCAGGTTTTTTCTCTCTGGAATTGAACACTATTACCTCTCTTGTTAAGTCAGATGTTGTCTTATCAGAATTAACAGAACTAAGCTATGGTCATTTCACAGCCTATTAATGTGAAATTATGTCTTTTCTAGCAGCTACATGTATTCCTAACTGGAACTATGATATAATTGACCTCTTAGATAAACCATTACACCCTGCTGTGAGCTGTAAATCACTAGCTGCCTATGTTATTCCAACACACATTTGTAATACTAGCACCATCAATTCTTGGTTGAAAAGAATTCACAGCTTAATTACATAAATGAATTAATGGACTTCAGTCCTCCTCCTATGTTACTTTGCTAATTAGTGTTTCATCAACATCCATTTCCAGACATAGACAAATCAATTCTCAGCATCCATTATACAAATCATTTAAGACAGATAATTTACTTCTCACAATTTGTATCAGAAGAAATGCATGAAATCTTACAATAAATGATTTCTATTACATGCAAACTCTTAAATCTGAACACAGTCATATCAGTGACATATTGTATAACATCCTAGAGTGCATGAGTCATGAAACAGTCAAGATAAATGAAGGTGAATAATTATTTAGGAACTCAACAAAAATTAAAGCATTTAAAACAAATAAACTCAACAAATAGTCACAAAGATACATCAATGCAGATTCATATGATTGAGACTAACCTTCTGCTTTATTGAGACTCACCTTCTGCTTTATTGAGAACAACCTTCTGCTTTATTCAGACTCCTCAACTTTCTGACACATGTTTCTTGGATGATTTATTTAGTGAGGAGAGTACTTGTTACTGATATCAGAGCCAGCTTCCACTTTTGGCAGAAAAAACTCTGACTAATTTCACAAGGGAGATTTCTTAAACCCTGAATTTTGTTTGGGAACACGTACTCACCCTTGTTGAGTTTAACCAGTCAGGATTAACTTTCTCTAACCTCCAAATATTTTAACACTCCCATTCATGTCAGAATAATTCTCTCTAATCTGCCTTTATTTATAACTAGAATATAACATTTTATAACACCTGTTTCAAATTACCAAAGATTTCCCAAAATCTTGGCTCTCGTTTGTTTTAGCTTTACCATTTTTTGCTATTTGACCTTACATTAACAGTTGTCATATAGATTCTAATTCAAATTCACTTATGCTTCCAAACAAGAGAGGTTAGCTATTGTAAGCTGCCAAGTCATTGCGAGCCTAGCACATACATCAATCATAATGATTACATGTCACACTGCCCATGAGAGAAAGTACTGTGAAATTATCATGCCAATATATATATATATATATATATATATATATATATATATATATATATATATATATATATATATATATATATATATATATATATATATATATATATATATATATATATATATATATATATATATATATATATATATATATATATATATATATATATATATATATATATATATATATATATATATATATATATATATATATATATATATATATATATATATATATATATATATATATATATATATATATATATATATATATATATATATATATAATTGGTAATATAAAATATGTACAGGCATTCATACATGTGACAGAACCAAGGCATATAATTAGTAGATTTTAAATTTGTGATCGGTAAGTTGGCTTTAAAACCAGTACAATGTAAATTGTATGTATTTTAAGGGGACTCCAACACATATTTTCAGCTTTTCTGTCCCAATGGAGTGTTCAAACCTGAGTGACAATGTGTGTTATCTTTGTATGATTGCATGAAAATTTATGTAATCTCATAGTCTGAAAACATAATATTAACCAATTCGGTAAACTGTTCTGCAATGAGAAATGGCAAATTGTGCTCTGCTTCAAAATGTTCAAATTCTCTGCAGGTGCCACTTTATCCTGTTTTGATCAAACAAGGCCTTCAAAATGCAAGTATTTGTTACAGTCTTGATCCAGTCTCAAATAAGGTCTTCAAAGTAGATGTATTTGTTACTGAAGGATCAATGATCCCATGTGATGATGTCTGCATATGCCAGATGATATCATTTTTTTCTCCATATTGTTACATGTTTAGGCTCATGCAAAACACAACAAGAAAAGAGTGAAGACAACAAGCTTTGTAAAATTTAACAAATAATTTATTTCCCAAGAAAAACATGTTAAAAATGAGATAAAGAACTAACAGTTTTTCAAATCAAATCCAAAAATAATCCAAGAATAATCTAAGAATTAAAAAATAGAAATCCTAGTAATAAAATGTCCTAATGAAACTGAGTTTGAATCCTGATGAAATTCAAAATGGAAGGAGATGACATATGCTGTGGTCAGTGTCACACTGATGTATCAACATTTCTTTGTTGAATCACAGAAAATAATATTCCAGTGTTTGAATTCTGTGTAAATTTTGATAACTGTCCTTATCCAAGAATTTCCAGGGAAAAATATCTATTGAAATCCTAATAATTTGAAGAAAATAAAAAATTCAACTCAAACTAGTCACAACAAAACACCCAACTGCCCAAATTCTCTATAAAAAAAACAGTTATATACTAATTTAAGATGCAAAACAGATTCCTGTAAGAGGGTCACATGATCACCTTCTAGAACAACATATAAGCTTTTTACATGCATAACATCATGTACTCCCAGTATGGCTTCAATTTCACTTTATGAATCTTATTCTAAGAAAGAATTTTTACAAAAATTAAAAAAGTTGTTTACTTCAACTCTTACTGATTCTGAATCAAGGTCATGAGCTTGGTCAGCATTAGATACAAAGTTTCTATTATTAGTTGTTTATGAAAAACAGTCAGGTCAAATAGAACTGAACTGATTTTCTGGAAAATGTCAAATCCAGTAAATAAAGTTACATTACAATAGCATGTAATAGAATTTAAAAAAAAATGTAAAACTAACAAACAAACAATGAAATTAAATCAAATATAAATTAAATAAAAATACATAACAATATACTGCCTTAAAATCCATTTTGCTGAAAAAATACCATGCAAAGTCAGAACCTTCGTTCCTCATCTGCACTCACTTAAGCTCTGATTTTCAAACATTACTGAACTTATTTCTTGGCTGCTATTTAATAGTCTTCTTTTTTTTAAATTTAAAAATATAATTATTTGGTCAATCTCTTCTTTTTATCTCACCTTCACTAAATGTTGGCTGATTTTTAATCAAAGATTCAAAAGCCATCATGGACCACCTCTGATCACTTTATTACTCATTACACTTATAATTAAAAAAATCCCATCCAACTATGGCTTGAAACTCTCCAAATTAAACAATAGGGTAATCAATTTAAAGCTTATTTTATACACGTTTTAGCTTTGGGCTATAAACCACTAGCTGAACGATGTCAGTCAATACATGCTGACTTTAATCAGTTAAGAGAATACACAGTTATGTATAATTTCAAACTTCATGGTCAAATTATTATTTGTCTATTGACGTCCAGTAAAAAATTATGATTTTTTTTTTCTCCAGTGAAATAGCAAGATTATTTTTCCCAGAAGATCCAGTAATAGTATAGTATAAAACAAAGTATTTTACTGGGATGTATACAACAAGGTGTGTCTAGTGCCATTAGGGTTCCTTGGATAAGTTTCCTGGCAAGGCTGACTAGGTATATTGTTTCCAGAGATCTTCAACATCCACAACCACATAGCTTTGTCTCACCCATTCATAAGAACAGTCAATTACCAGTAATTCATGCAAAACAATGCAAAGAGATTGACTGACACATAGAAATGCTGTGCCTGCAAGCCAAGTCATCTGACAGAGGCTGTGAATGATTGTTTCTTAATGAGCAAAGACACTACATGTAAATGCCATACACTAGTAAGTAAAAGTCCTGAACAGGGCCCATTATCAGTACACATTGCCATGATACCTTTGAAAGCTTTATTTGGTCAGTTTTATTTGGATCACATGTCAAACTGCCCTTTATACTTGTGTGAATTAAGAGTACACCGCTGCAAATGTCAATGTACTAAATCTGCTGTTACACATTGCATGTTAATTCACTATTTTATGTGCAATGGGAGACCATGGTCTATAATGTTTGTTCTACTGATTACTCTCTCTTAGCAAACTACATAGACTCAGATGTGCCTGCACATTATGCTCTGGAAGATCTGGGTCTGTAATAATAATAATGATGATAATAATAATAATAATAGTAATAATAATAATAATAATAATAATAATAATAATAATAATAATAATAATAATAATATTTAAAGAGGGTGACACATTTAGTTACATGGAACTAATCCTCATTGTGGCCCTATTTTGTATGCATATTTACATTCAGAGTACATGTTCACACACACACACATACACACACACACATGCACACAAAACTCTATTGTTTCAAAATAAGTAATAGAAAAGAGCAAAAACCATTGTAAAATTCAACAAATAATTTATTTTCCTAGAATATAAAAGTGAAAATGTAAAAATAACTTACAGTTTTGAGAATTAAATCCCAAATAATCCTAGAATCTCTAAAGCAGGTCCTAATCAATAAAGTTCTAATTAGCTTTAGTGATATTCCAAATAATTTCCAATGCTAAAGGTGTTGATGTGCCTGTAGTCTCAAATATACTAATGTATCAATGGCCTGAATTGCAAGGATGTACCAACATTCTTTTGTTGAATCAGTCATATAATCCAAAGTTTCCTTGTTTGAATTCACTATAATTCCAAGTTAATGTCTCTTTCCAAAAATATTTTAGAGCACTTTGTATTTCCAGAGAAGAATAATTTAAATTAAAAAATTTCACCCAAATTAAAATACTGTATAATAATAATACTTAAAATAATAATAATAATAATAATAATAATAATAATAATAATAATAATAATAATAATAATATTAAAGAACATGATCAACAAAATGTCCTTGACTTAGACAAATATTATGATCCTAATATTTAGCCTACACTTACAGAGAAATATAAACAATCTATTAGTTGTTTACAGAATTTAAAAAAATTAACGAATCAACATAGATCCAGATCTGCATAAGATTTACAAACCTTTACTGTATTTTACATCCAAGTGAATGTATAGAAAATATATTTTTTTCCAACATTAAAAACATACATTTCATCATGTGGTACAAAAAAATTGATACTTGAACAAGTGGCAGACCCATGAGTTAAAATGTATTGTTTTTTGGGACTACAAGATGAACCTTTTCTTGTATTTACACTGGAAAGGAACATTTTCTCTTTGTTATATACCAAAATTGCTCCAGAATTAAAGCTTACAAGATTAAGCTCACTTGGCAGCACAACCCACACCCCTTTCCATAAATTCACATCACTTTCATGTACTAATCATATATAACTGCTCCGGTGGCCCAGTGGTTTGAGCGTCTGCCTCGGATGCGGGAGGTCATGGGTTCGATCCCTGGCCGAGTCATACCAAAGACTTACAAAAATGGTACTAACAGCTGCTTCGCTTGGCACTCAGCATTAAGAGGTTAGTTTTAGGACTGGTCAGCCTGGTGTCAGGATAATGTGACTGAGTAGGACATCATGCTACATGTCTGTGGCATGATGCCCCAGTGCTAGACATCACTTTAAACTGCCACACTGCAGACATCGTAGCGATATGACTGAAAAATTGTTAATGCTACGTTAAAAATCCAAATCACACACACACACACTAATCATATAAATATCAGTGACTTAAATCAGTGGTAGCATTGGGATGATTTCATACAAATATCAGTGACTTAAATGAATGATAGCATTGGGATGACTAATCATATAAATATCAGTGACTTAAATGAATGATAGCATTGGGATGACTAATCATATAAATATCAGTGACTTAAATGAATGATAGCATTGGGATGACTTCATATAAATATCAGTGACTTAAATGAATGATAGCATTGGGATGACTTCATATAAATATCAGTGACTTAAATGAATGATAGCATTGGGATGACTTCATATAAATATCAGTGACTTAAATGAATGATAGCATTGGGATGACTTCATATACATATCAGTGACTTAAATGAATGGCATCATTGGGATGACTAATCCGATGCAGTAAATTCAATCTTTTTCATTTTGGAAATTATCTGATCATATCTGACCACAAAATCAAGTCAGATTCAGTAATGTATCACAGTGGATTTATCATTGTTATCGAAAAAGAATGGGGAATTAACAACTACTTATAAAATTGGCAGATCAGTTTTTTTCTCAATAAAGTATTCACACAAATATGATACAAAAGGAGCAGAAATTATTTAAAAAAAGACATGTACTGAAATGTGTTGTATATACACCTGTACCACATGTTTATTACCTGACATTTTTAAGTGTATTTATTTATAATATTTCTCTTGAAGACCATTTGTGTTAAAAGGTACTATCTGTTTTCAGTAGAATGTAAACTAAAAGAACTTACTGCAAGAACCCTGGTCTTTTATTTATATTAAAATTGTCAGATAACATATATACTTGCTAGTAAGATGTCCAACTGCAAACTGCACAGACCCAGGTCTGCCATCATGTAACGCAATGTCAGATCTGGATCTGTGCAGTTTGTTAGGAGTAATCAGTATAACAAATGACATTTTGTTGTTTGCAGTTTGACTTGACCTATAAGCTAGTATAAACAGCATAAATCTTTCCAATAAGCAAGTATAAACAGTATCAATCTTTCCAATAAGCAAGTATATACAGTATTAAATCTTTCCATTAAGCAAGTATAAACAGTATCAATCTTTCCAATAAGCAAGTATAAACAGTATCAATCTTTCCAATAAGCAAGTTTATACAGTATAAATGTTTCTAATAAGTGAATATATATACAGTATCAATCCTTCCAATCATACTATAGTTATATTAGGATCGTTCACAGAGAGCTTAATTTGGATTACCATATGTATTAACAAATATTATTTTCATGTATTTCATTTTTGCATAATGAAATAATCTCCATTATCATGAACTAGTCAGTGAATGAAATCTGAGAATCAATCAGGACTTAATGAACTAGCTCATATGTTGCATTTGGCATGATTCGTTTAGTATAAATAAGTAAAGCTTGTGTGTTACATTTGACATGATTTGTTTAGTATAAATAAGTAAAGCTTGTATATTGCATTTGACATGATTATTTTAGTATAAATAAGTAAAGCTCGTATATTGCATTTGACATGATTGTTTCAGTATAAATAAGTAAAGCTTGTATATTGCATTTGACATGATTGGTTTGGTATAAATAAGTAAAGCTTGTATATTGCATTTGACATGATTGGTTTAGTATAATTAAGTAAAACCTGTGTGTTGCATTTGACATGTTTTAGTATAAATAAGTAAAGCTTGTATGTTGCATTTGACATGATTGTTTTAGTATAAATAAGTAAAGCTTGTGTATTGCATTTGACATGATTTAGTATAAATTATTAAAGCTGTGTGTTGCATTTGACATGATTCTTTTAGTATAAACAAGTAAAAGCTGTGTGTTGCATTTGACATAATTGTTTTAGTATAAATAAGTCAAGCTTGTGTGTTGCATTTGACATGATTGTTTTAGTATAAATAAGTAAAGCTTGTGTGTTGCATTTGACATGATTGTTTTAGTATAAATAAATAAAGCTCGTGTGTTGCATTTGACATGATTGTTTTAGTATAAATAAGTAAAGCTTGTGGGTTGCATTTGACATGATTTAGTATAAATAAGTAAAGCTGTGTGTTGCATTTGACATGATTGTTTTAGTCTAAATAAGTAAAGCTGTGTGTTGCATTTGACATGATTGTTTTAGTCTAAATAAGGAAAGCTTGTATATTGCATTTGACATGATTGGTTTGGTATAAATAAGTAAAGCTTGTATACTGCATTTGACATGATTGGTTTGGTATAAATAAGTAAAGCTTGTATATTGCATTTGACATGATTGGTTTGGTATAAATAAGTAAAGCTTGTGTATTGCATTTGACAGGATTTAGTATAAATAAGTAAAGCTTGTGTGTTGCATTTGACATGATTGTTTTAGTATAAATAAGTAAAGCTGTGTGTTGCATTTGACATGTTTTAGTATAAATAAGTAAAGCTTGTGTGTTGCATTTGACATGTTTTAGTATAAATAAGTAAAGCCGTGTGTTGCATTTGACATGATTGTTTTAGCATAAATAAGTAAAGCCGTGTGTTGCATTTGACATGATTGTTTTACTATAAATAAGTAAAGCTTGTGTGTTGCATTTGACATATTTTAGTATAAATAAGTAAAACTTGTATGTTGTATTTGACATGATTGTTTTAGTATAAATAAGTACAGCTTATATCAACTTCTATCTGCAGTCTGAAGATTCTAGCTTAAAATACTAAAGTTGTATTGAAAATAAATCACTTATCTATAGCAAGACTTGGTTCTTTCAAAATTTTGCTTGGTCTAACTCTGAAGGCAGTGAACACCCATTACTAATCAATGTATTTAAGTGAGTTTTATAATATGTACTGCTTGATATTTATTTTCACACTCTCTTTGATTCATTCATGATTTGCATCTATTTTATTGTTTTGTGTAATGTCAGGTGCTACTCTTGTAAGCTTCACAACTAGTTATATCTTTGTGCTCACTGACAGACATGTTAAATCTCTATATACAAAGTAACAACTATGCTAGGCATGAGCAGAGATGAGATCCAAATCCTTGGAGTGAAGGTCACATACATTTTAGATCATTTGCAATAAAATTGTAGTTAAAGTTTTTATAGATTTGGATTTTCTTAACCTCTGCAAGGATTTTGTTCATACTTGGAATGTCTCCTTTAAAAGATGGTTGTTGATTAGCTGATTGGTTCTAATGTCACTTTCAGCATGTTATTGGCTTTATCATGCTGATGAAATGGGAGCTAAGCTAATTGTCCTTCCCAAAGACACAATGAGGCAGCCAACCTGGGTATCAAAATGCAATCCTTATATTATGAGTCTAATGATCTACCAACTGAACTACCATGGTGCCTTGTCTGTTTTTGAGACCATTCAGCAAAACACATTTGACTAGTTAACTGCAAATTACTTGAAATAACAGTAGCTTTACAGCCATGACTGGTTTGCTAATTGTGCTAACAAAAAAAGATGTATTATTTGATAAAATGTAAACTTCAAACTTGAAATATTGTCATCCTTTTAATACAATATGCATTTGGGTTTTTAAAAAAAACTTTGCAAAATCTTTTGGAATACATTTCCATTTCTTCAACTGAAATTAGTATCTGTAAAGTTAAAGGAGGAATTATTAGGACAGTCAATAAGCAGTCCAAATAGCTAACATTAAGACATTCAATTAGCAGTCCAAATAGCTAACATTAAGACAGTCAATTAGCAGACCAAATAGCTAGCATTAGGACAGTCAATTAGCAAGCAAAATAACTAGTACTGGTTGCATATTTCTTGAAGTTATAACAGAAGAAAATACTGAATTAATATTTTCTGAGAATAAAATAATACTATTTCCTTGAGACTGAATGTTACAAATATTCATTTAGGAAATTTTAATCCTTAAATAATTTAGTTTATAGAACTGTTGATGAAAATTGACATTTGCTAAATTTTGCTCAATACAGATCAGTTTAAAGGTTTGCTGGGGAATCATACAGCACAATTACTTCAGATCATGGAGTTCATCTATGTGTTTCTGGAGTATGGAAGGTTTTGTCTTGAACAGGATCCAAGTTTTGAGTGCTAATGTCAGCAACAAGAGGAAGAACCATAGGTGGTATGTTCCTCCATCACCATTTGTAACTGCCATTAATACCTACCTGGAAGGCATCCTGGTTTCAGGTAGTAACCATGCATGCTCTTCATTGAGTCTAAATGAGAGATCACAAGTATGATGGTCTTGTCATGCTTTGATAATAACAGAATGGGTGGTAGGCCAGTTGGTAGAGCACCAGACATGCAATCCAAGGACTGTGGGTTGGATACCCAGCTAGACCATAGGGTTGGCAGTCTTTGCATGTCATTGGGAAATGCACTTAACTTCCATTTCCTCTGCATGATATTATCAATAATGTTAAAAGTGCCATTAGAACCAGTCCACCAATTTTGTAAACGTATATTTGATGACATTAAACATGATTTTAATTTTAATTTTAATAAAATTTCTCAAACAGAGCAAAGAATGGAGTAGATGAAAATGTTTTCTTTTTATAAAAAAAAAACTAATTACAGCAAATACATTGTAAAGTTCATGATAGTCACTCAGCAGAATAAAAATGTGATACTTTAATTCACGAAACTTTGATGATTGAGATGAAATGTCATATATAAATGCCTATAAGTTGAGTCCAACTGCAAACAAGATAGACCCTGATCTGCTATTGCATAATGTGCCAGCAGATCAGGGTGTATGTTGTCTGTTCCATTTATTACTCCTAACAACTGCATAGACCCAGATCTGTTGGTACATTATGCAACTGCTGACCCAGGGTTGGGCTCGACTTATAGAAAAGTATTGATGGTATTTACCTGTGTTATAACCCTGTCTTCAGCAATGTTTGCCTAAAAGACAAAACCACCAGTGTTTCAACATGGATGAGCACAGGGAATATTTTTCCATCCCAAAAATAACAAATCTTGATCATTAAGCTAAATCAAATGCCTCGTTAACAGTTGAACCAACCTGTCTCTTTGAAAGTTGAACAAAGCTGTAATAACAGTTACTACAACACGAATAGTTTCTGATAAAATGCTGAAATGCAAATATAACATTCTCAAGTTCAAAGTCTGGTAGCCATTTAATACTACTCTCGCATACATGTGAACATCCTGACTGGGACAGTTTTCTTGCCAAGATGAGTTGTGTCTCATCCTTCATGTCACTCACTGAAATCTCCTGTATATTCAAAATTATTATTTGAAAGATTTGGGACACTTTTCCTTGTTTATTCTACATCTTGCTCCCAATGTAATATATTTCCAGTAAAGATTTCATGTGATTACATTACTGAGCATGCCCAGTTCATGGCTAAATAGGCAGACACTTACCTAAAATTAATAAGTAGTAATTCAGAAAAGATCAATGATGTTAATGGATTACCGTTGGATTAGACATTACTAACCAGCTTGGGTGTCCTAAAACAGGTTGGTTTGGTTAGTGTTATCTAAGCATACATGATCTCCCACTGCTAAAACACCTAAATCTTAACAACTGAAGTGTCAAACAAAATTCAAAAATGGATGGAAAAAAGAATTCAGTGATTGGAATCAAGCTCAAGTGGACATGAATATGCATTCTGCCATTCCCATAAAGTACATTTTAAGAGGAACTTCCCAAATTCAACCCAGATTGCACTAAAAATTGAGCAGTTCTTGCAGGTACTAAGCAGTCTGAATTTACACACAGGCAGTTGACAACTAAGTGGTGGTCAGATGCCATATCTGCTCCCCTCTTCACCCTCACATCTTGCAGGGATCTTCTGAACTTCTTCTTCTGTCACATGGCCTGGTGATATCCATGTGTTCTTGTGGATTCTCTTGTGGGGAAAGATGGTACAAAGTACCTACATAGAGGACTATTAAAATGGGGCAAAGTATTTACAATGAAGACTAGTAAAATGGTGACAGATCTATGATGTGCCATTAATTGGTCTTTTGTTTACCCAATGTCAAAGTTTGACATGTGAAAATTTTATAAATTTTATTAACAAAATAGCAATGCTAATAAATTTTTATAAAGAAAACTGGAGATATAGACTTAAAAGTGAGTATATATGGTACATACTTAATTTTTAATAAGAAACCATCATATAAATCTATTGATTTTTTATTATCAGTAATATCTGTTTATTTGACTAATATAACCTATATGACATTCACATATGAAACTGATTATGTTACATGCCAAACACTATTTTCAAAACACTATTCAGATTTCTGAACAAAGATGTGGAAAGGTGGTTGTTTTTGAAATTATACAACTTTGTCTTCTCATGGTTTCCATGAGAAGACTGAAGTCTACACCACTCAGCCCACTGATTAGCAAATCAGTCATACTGAGTGCATGTGACTGTCAGGCTACAAGAGTTTTGTCCACTTGTAACAAAAGTGAATTGCTTGACTTTGGAGTGCATCATCAAATCTGTGGACAAAAACTGAGACTTCCTCCCTTCCCTCCACTGTTAAAAAAAAAACTGAATGAGAAATGCTTGAAGGGGGTTTACAAGGATGAACTTCTGTTGTAAGAAGTAATTACTAGCTTTTGACTTTGTTTAGAGACTTGAAAAAAAAAGAGCACTGTCGTACATTAGGATAAGTAAAAAAATAAAAAACTAATATATATATATATATATATACATATACATATACATACATACATACATATATATATATATATATATATATATATATATATATATATATATATATATATATATATATATATATATATATATATATATATATATATATATATATATAGATAGATATATATATATATATATATAGATATATATAGATATATATATATATATATATATATATATATATATATATATATATATATATATATATATATATATATATATATATATATATATATATATATATATATATATATATATATATATATATATATATATAGAAGCATTTCAGATTCATAGTTGAAGTTCACATTTTGTATCAAAAATTTCTGTAATTTGTTATTTTCCAGCTTCTAGGATTTGACATAGAATTTGCAAAGAAATCTAATAAATGTGATTGTCAGATACACTTCTAGGCAGTGATATCTGATAAGTGTGATATGTCAGATACAGTACTAGGCAGTGATATCTGATAAATGTGATTGATACAGTTCTAGGCAGTGATGTCTAATAAATGTAATTGATACAGCTCTAGGCAGTGATATCTGATAAGTGTGATTTGTTAGATACAGTACTAGGCAGTGATATCTGATAAATGTGATTGATACAGCTCTAGGCAATGATATCTGATAAATTTGATTGTCAGATACAGCTCTAGGCAGTGATATCTAAAATATGCAATAGTCAGGTACAGCTCCAGATAGTAATCATATTTAAAGATTCAGTTTGCATTCCAGATATATGAAGCACAAGTCTATTTAAACCAATTTTAAAATGTTTTTGATTCAGTATGTAAGGAATATCCTACTGACTGTTTCTTTATGCCAAAGAGCACTTGATCCAACATTATTCAAAATTGATTATGATTATAACCCTGAGTGAAGTCTGGACATAATAACCTGCAAGAGAGAAATGGCAATCCTGACATAATAACCTGAAACATAAATAGCAATCCTGACATAATAACCTGTGACAGAGAAATAGCAATCCTGATGTAATAACCTGTGACAAAGAAATGGCAATCCTGACATAATCTGTAACAGAGAAATGGCAATCATGATGTAATAAATGGTCACAGAAAATGACTTAATAACCAGTAACAGAGAAATGGCAATCATGATGATATAACCTGTTACAGAGAAATGGCAATTTTACAAGTTTCCTAGCATTAATCCTAACCCCAAAATGTAACCGTTTAGACTTTAATATTTCTAACAGTATTCTGCCTGTCAATCAAGATCATGAGCCAAGTGTTGTTTTGTAATTGGAGAGACATGCTTGGTCACAAGAGACCAACACGCACTATTAGGTAAGACCTTTTATTAATTAAATATTTAAAAAAATGAAGAAAAGATTATGCTTAAAAGTCAAGGAAAATGTTACTTTAGGAATTGTTATAAAAATCGGATTTTTATGTGAAATTTGGAATCATGTGTGAATAGTATCATGAAATTATCATACATGCTGACCCACAAGAACTTGCATACTTTACTCCATAGACTGTAATGGTTGATCATTTATACGACATATACATGCTTATAAGTTGAGTACAACTGCTAATGGGGCCCTGAGTGGCCAAGTGGTCTAAAGCGCTCTCCGTTATGGATCACTGCCATCTCACCTCTGTCTGCGTGAGTTCGAGTCATGGATTCAGCCAATGTGGGTATGTGAGAAAGCTTGCCAGTACTTTCTCATGGGTTGGTGGTTCTTTCTGGGGGTTTTCCCAAGTTTTTCCTCCACCATTAATACTGGCCGCCATGTATAGCCTATCGTGTACTGAAAAATGGCGTTAAACCCCACAACAACAACAACAACTGCTAACTGCACAGAACCAGATCTGGTGTCACATATGGAATAGCTGATCAGGATCTTTGCAGTTTGTTAGGATTAAAGCTAAAAACATGACCCTGATCGGCCAGCACATTATTCTGTAGCAGATTATGGTCGATGTTGTTTGCAGTCAGACGTGACTTAGAAGCAAGCATATATGGTAATATTTATGTATATATTTTGTACCCCCTGTAAAAATATAAATCTTCAAGCAAAATTCCCACTCCTCTGGACCAGTTGTGTTGGAGTTCTCATCAGACAGTAATTAAGTTCATACTTTATTAAGGTGATTTCCTACAACATTTTCAGGATGAGCAGGACTAAAGGACAAAAATTCCTGATAACAGGATAAACAGGATATTGCAACTTCAATGTATTTGTAGTTTTCAAAGCGTTTTCATGAAACTTATTCAGGATTAGTATGCCCATAGAACAATTCCCCAAAATTGATGCAGGACAGCTTCATTTTCTCAGATTCCTTCTACCATGATACTTGCTTATATGCTGGGTCTAACTACAAACTGCATAGACCAAGATCTGCCATTGCATAACGCACCAGAAGATTTTGATCTGTGTGGTTTCTTAGGAATAATCATTGTATTATGTGCTGGCAGATCACGGTCTTAATTGCTTGCTGTTACATCTGATTTTTAAGTGATCATACACGGTGTTTTAATTTTCCCAGCAACAACTTTTAAATTCAGAGCTTGTTTTTGCTGTACGCACATTTCCTTACATAATTACAAAGCAACTTTGAGTCATTCCCTTATGCAGGGTTTGAGCAGTAAAAAGATCTTGACTTTGTGTCTCCATATATCCAGGATGGTTAAAGTTACAAAGCAGCCACAATAGGTTCCTTCCTCTAACCTGTTTCCAGGGTCCTAATGAGCAGGAAGAGATAGCTCTTCAAACAGGGAGGTCAGGAAGGTACCAGAAACCCAGTAACCCTGGCAGAGCTCTTTATCCTACATAGTAGAGGTTATATAACTGCAACAAATGTAAGGTCAATTATTATGTTTTTTCCTGTAATAATTGTTTCCCTGAAGTTTCACAAGCATTCATACAATGTCAATCGAGCTGCATTCAGTGCACCTGCACCATCATAGCACAGTAATAACCTTGAGTTGTACATAACAGTGTTCTATGAGAGAGTTTTTGGCCCCTGGCACAATATAAATTTACTGGCTCCCTTAGAAAAACTAGGTTGCACCGTGGTGGCGCATAAAAACTTAAGTTACATTCCCAGGACTTAAATGTGCCATCAGTGAGGTGTTTTTTTTGTGTCTGAACAAGTGCAGCTACTGATAATTCATCTGTACATTCATTGACAATTATCAAGATGCTATAATGTGATTGAAGTGTGTCATTATTACACAAGCGACATGCCTGTTTGCAACATCTGTGTTCTATATACTGCATAACATTTAATCAATTTTCCATGCCAAGTGAATGTGTTAAAGGTAAAATTAGTAATCCAAACTAAATGAACAGATTGTAGTTACAGTGCTGTCCCTTGTTATAATGTGGTAGTTGGGGTCTATAACCAATGACCATGCTGTGTGCCGAACCTAAGTGATCTAAAGCTGGATTGTTCAGATTTGTTTTGAAAAAGAAATAAAGATGTAACACTAATCTTCACATTTTTTTCTAAATTCAACCATATTGTTATACATAATGGCATAACTCTAGTCATAGGGTCCATAGTGGTACCAAGTTAATCTGGATGGCATTATAATAAAGGAGAACTGTAATCAGTTATCAGAGATTTTGATAAATTATTTCACAAGAAACTTTCATGTATATGGGTGAAAAAATGATATTTTCCCTAAACTGACAAGCTACAGCTCAGCTTTTGGAAGAAAAAGTATAGATTGGCCACATCAGATACAAATGCCATATCCAGACTCCATCTTAATAGAAACAATATGGGTGTATATTGGGTGAAATGATGGTAATATATCCTTGCATAAATAAAATTACTAGTTTATTCTCACCAACAAGTATGTGTGCTAGTGGTAGTTTAATTTGAATTCAGATAAAGAGGCCAGTTGTCAGGTCAGTTGTCAGGCCAGTTGTCAGGCCAGTTGTCAGACCAGTTGTCAGGCCATTGTCAGGTCAGTTGTCAGGCCAGTTGTCAGACCAGTTGTCAGACCAGTTGTCAGGCCAGTTGTCAGGTCAGTTGTCAGGCCAGTTGTCAGACCAGTTTTCAGGCCAGTTGTCGGGCCAGTTGTCAGGTCAGTTGTCAGGCCAGTTGTCAGGTCAAAGCTAATCTCATTGTCA
The DNA here is from genome assembly GCA_028554795.2 of Sinohyriopsis cumingii. Taxonomy (NCBI): domain Eukaryota; kingdom Metazoa; phylum Mollusca; class Bivalvia; order Unionida; family Unionidae; genus Sinohyriopsis; species Sinohyriopsis cumingii. The sequence continues at coordinate 147,222,410 of CM068829.1, forward strand.
TGCAATTGCTGACCAAGTCAGCCTAGCATTCTCACTGCTTACTCTAAGAAGTTCAGGAGGCCCTGAACTTGCTCCCTTGCCAGTATTACTCAAAGTGGGCCTCATATTTCTTCCAAATATTGCTCTTTGAGGAAAGGGAGGCCTAATTTTTCTCATCTCCCAATATTGCTCTGAGAGGGACTCCTATTTCTTACTTCCAAAAATGCTTTGGAGGAAAAGGAGGCCTAATGTTTTCCACATCCCAGTATCACTCCAAAAAATCCCAAATGGGTCTAATAGTGCTCACATCCAAATACTGCATTTGGAGGCCCAAGAAGGCCCAATATTATTTTCCAGTTTTACTCTAATAGGTCCAAGATGACCTGAAATTTTTGCTTACTTTCAAAACTATTGCCCTGAAAGGGCCTGATGTTGTTTATATGACCTTTTCATTTTTTATGCCCCAGCTGCTTACTGTGAGTCCCTACAGTCCTTTTTTTTAATCAGCCATATGCCATTACTCCCTATATATACATTAAGGGGTTGGTGTTAGGACTGGTGTCAGGACAATGTGTCTGGGTGGGACATCATGCTATATGTCTGCGACATAATGTCCCAGTGCTAGACATCACTATAAACTTCCAAAGTATGAGGTTAGTGTTAGGACTGGTTGGCCTGGTGTCAGGACAATGTGTCTGGGTGGGACATCATGCTAAATGTCTGTGACATAATGTCCCAGTGCTAGACACCACTATAAACTTCCAAAGTATGAGGTTAGTGTTAGGACTGGTTGGCCTGGTGTCAGGACAATGTGTCTGGGTGGGACATCATGCTAAATGTCTGTGACATAATGTCCCAGTGCTAGACACCACTATAAACTTCCAAAGTATGAGGTTAGTGTTAGGACTGGTTGGCCTGGTGTCAGGACAATGTGTCTGGGTGGGACATCATGCTATATGTCTGCGACATAATGTCCCAGTGCTAGACATCACTATAAACTTCCAAAGTATGAGGTTAGTGTTAGGACTGGTTGGCCTGGTGTCAGGACAATGTGTCTGGGTGGGACATCATGCTATATGTCTGTGACATAATGTCCCAGTGCTAGACATCACTATAAACTTCCAAAGTATGAGGTTAGTGTTAGGACTGGTTGGCCTGGTGTCAGGACAATGTGTCTGGGTGGGACATCATGCTAAATGTCTGCGACATAATGTCCCAGTGCTAGACATCACTATAAACTTCCAAAGTATGAGGTTAGTGTTAGGACTGGTTGGCCTGGTGTCAGGATAATTTGACTGGGTGAGACATCATGCTACATTCTGTGGCGTGGTGGCGCATAAAAACTTAAGACGTCACTATAAATTGCCACACTGCAGACATCATAGTGATATGACTGAAAAATTGTTAAAGTTATGTTAATAGTCTAAATCACACACGTGCACACACACACTCACACACACATGATTTTAAACATTTTGGATTTCAATTTTATTTACACTAACCTTGTCAGCATGCTTAATAATAATAAAAAAATGAACTTTATTTCTGACTCAAGTCAATAAACAAATAACTAGCAATTTTTTTACAAGATATAACAAAAATAGATATTAATTCAATAATTTGCTCCAAAGAGATCCATTATTGATGAATATGACATCATGCAAATTGAAACAGCTTTTTCACAATTTTATTATTACTAGCTTTTTATGCTTATGAGTACAATCCCTTTCTAAGCAAAACAGCTATTGACATTGTTGTTCACAAACATCCATGATGCATTACAGACTGTCTTTGTAGAATGTGAAAAATTTGTCAACAGAGGAGCACAATACATACAATATAATCTGAAAAACAATATTTTTCAGGTTGGTAGAACATGTTTTAAAAACCTTAAAAGCATATTTACTCATAGATGAAGAGAAAGATATTGCCTTTGTACTTTTTCAGATTGTGAAGTCTGAAAGATTTAAACATAGTCTTTTTGTATTGTGCTTGATATCATTTGCTCATGTGAACCACTCACACATTCTTAATAATTTTCTTAATCCAACAATGTAAGTAAAAATATATCATCAGCAAAACTTAAGCTATTCATAGATATTGCATGAAACAGAAGATCTATTCAAATCACAGTTAGGGTCACCAATACATGAAACAGAATGTTGAACAGAACACCTCCTTGCCACAAACCATTATTCATATGGAAAGATACGACATTTATATGACCCCACTTTACAAAAATTTTTTTTTGTTGAAACAATTTTAATACCAGCTAACAGCATACAATGAATCATTGTTCAATTGGCTTTTTGAGTAGAGTCCAGTGATTTATTTGGTCAAAAACCTTTTCAGCTTCTTAGAAACATACATAAACTGGACAACCATTATCAATATAGTAAATAATGACTTCCTTAAAGGCAAATAGACATGCATCTGTTATGATAAGTTGCCTAAAGCCAAAACCACATGAGGTAGACAAATGAAATTTTGCAAGCTTATTGTTTCCTACTGTAAATGATCTGATTAGATTTTCAGGTCAATATGGCAATTTTCAATTTTGCTTTAGATATATTAAAACTTTCAGGACTTGGACTTTTATATGAAGATCTCTTAAGCCTGATTAAGCAAAACACACTAAAGGTTGAAAAAATTTAGTTAGGCATGTTGGAGCATATAAGTAGATGACCTGATAAAATTTGTACACACTATGTATATGACCTGATCAAATTTGTACACACATGTAGATGACCTGATCAAATTTGTACACACATGTAGATGACCTGGTCAAATTTGTACACACATGTAGATGACCTGATCAAATTTGTACACACATATGTAGATGACCTGATAAAATTTGTACACACATGTAGATGACCTGGTCAGATTTGTCATCAGTTGCATAGCAAATGCTCAAATAAGCCCCACAATTGAATGGGGTGGGGTGGGGGGCAAATTTCCCATCAAGCAACTATTTTTATTGAGATGGGGCCTTAAAATTAAGCCTTGCACCCCTCCTCCCCTCTTTTCCCAATTGCATTTCTTGCTACACCACTCTTTTACAGTTTTCATGTCATTACAGGCATAGGTGATTTCCAGTTGTTCTAAATTTGTAATGTTTGTGGCTTTGACATTTTGGTGTGCATAAGAAATAGAACATTTATGGTATGATCCCACATCCAATGTGTATCATCCATTATCCTTCAATAATTCCTGTTTTCATTTATTCTCAAACACCACCAGACCTGTTTTAAACAAAAATGAGACAGCATTCTCAAATGAAGGCATTTCAAGATTGTACAAGTTATGCCAATCCACCATCAATGGTCATAGTTACTAAAAATAGAAAACCTTGAAAAGACCTCCAAAATGGCTGAACATAATTTTACAAGTCACAGAAAGTATCCTGGCATATAGGTCTTTGAATTTTTGTACAGATAATGCTGATCCAACATCAATTATGGCCACCAATTTTGAAAATATACAAACCTTCCATTTTAATAGATTTGACATAAAGGTTTTTCAGTTTGTTTTAGAACTGAGATCTACTATCAAATATTGCTAAAAAATAGAACAGTCTTTGAACAAATTAACAAAAAGTGCTGAACAGATTAACTTATCTTCTTGTATATCCTCATAAATTTAATCACATAAAAATAAAATTGTTTTTTTTTAAATATACACCCATCACCATGTTTTTGTTAATATTCAACTTTAGGTGTAGCATGGTTCTACTTCTGATTTAATATCACCAGTTTAACATAATCTCTTGTCGAACAAAAAAGTAATGTCACCAGTCTGTTTGAAAAGCAGACCTTAGATCTGAGCTTGCAGTTTGACGCCACAGGTATTTAGGAAGTATAGTGAAATCAGTGGAATAATATGGGTTTTATTTATCACATTGAGTTGTGCTAGATATACCATTTAAGTTGAATAATCAATTGTAGAGCCATAGCACTGATTTGGCATCTTCAAGTACTCCTCTTACCCTTATCTTGATCATTATCTGTGGTACAGCACTTAACCTCTCTATAATGGGTTCTTGATGGGACATGAGCAGACGTCTTGATGGAGGAATGATGGGACATGCTAGACAGTACATGGTCCATAATATTAGAAAATTATGATATATGCTCTTGTAAGTACAGAGAAATTAGCCCTAATTTGTCCTCTTTGTACTTGTTTGTAATGACAGGTCGGAAAAAAGAGGGCCATGCATGTACCAGAAAGGTGCCATAAAATGGGATAGTTTATGAAATCTTACAATTTTGACATATGAATGTTTTGTGGTCTAAAATTCAAGGGTATACAACAACTGCATGAAGTGTCAAGGTAGAAACTGTTATAGAGATATCTTTAATTGTCACTTAAACTTAAAATTCTTTTATGAAAAATGTACATTACTGACCATGTTCATGTTAACATTCAATTTTAGGCATACCTTGGAAGCTGGTCTGAGATACTTACGTTTCTCTGTACTGAAGGTTTTAGTGTTTCTTGGTTTATAAATGCTCTCTTACTAGATTCATGCTGCCTGGATAAATAGCAAGTTTTAGTTAGTTTAAAAATACATGTAAAATATTTCATTCACTGGTTTATTTTCTCTTGCAAATGAATGCCAAACTAAAGAATTTAATACAGATGCATATAGGGAATGATTAAAAATAAAGCACATGATCTATGGGCATCGATCTAAAGGTGCTAGACACCTCATCAAATATTAGTCCCATAATTTGGAAAGTACAGTAAAACCTACATTTAGAGACCACCTCTTTTGTCAAAATGGGGGTCTGGTAGTTTTAATGGTCAAAATTCAAGAAGGAAAAATACCAATAATTACTGTACTTATGTTTTGTTCTTTATTGATAGTTCTTATTAAAATATTGCATGCATTCATATGAAAGAGAAATCATTTAGTACTAAAAGTACATCAGTCATCAACATTATCATTTGTTTGAAGTTTATGTGTAATCTATTAGCATATGGTATATGAACTGTGAATTTAACTATTTACACTTCTTTATCTAGTCTGTAAATGGTAAAGTTAGCTACAGTAACACTTATCCAGTACTCAGTATATTTATTTACATCCAAATCCTGTTGCCCATGACATAAATAGTTAACAGATCAGCTCAATAAAATGAAAGGATATAACATCCATGCTAAAGTGTACAGATGACAAGATCTTTGACTGGCATGTTTGGAATTATGTGCATGTTGTAGAAACAGTAAAAGACAACAAAGAGTACAGACCTTGACAATAACTATGGAATGAACTAATTAAGAAGAAAGACTCTATGTAGTGTAACTCTACACAAAGACTATGTATTGTAACTCTACACAAAGACTATGTATTGTAACTCTACACAAAGACTCTATGTATTGTAACTCTACACAAAGACTATGTATTGTAACTCTACACAAAGACTATGCATTGTAACTCTACACAGAGACTATGTATTGTAACTCTACACAAAGACTCTATGTATTGTAACTCTACACAAAGGCTATGTATTGTAACTCTACACAAAGACTCTATGTATTGTAACTCTACACAAAGACTATGTATTGTAACTCTACACAAAGACTCTATGTATTGTAACTCTACACAAAGACTATGTATTGTAACTCTACACAAAGACTCTATGTATTGTAACTCTACACAAAGACTATGTATTGTAACTCTACACAAAGACTCTATGTATTGTAACTCTACACAAAGTCTCTATGTATTGTAACTCTACACAAAGACTATGTATTGTAACTCTACACAAAGACTATGCATTGTAACTCTACACAGAGACTATGTATTGTAACTCTACACAAAGACTCTATGTATTGTAACTCTACACAAAGACTATGTATTGTAACTCTACACAAAGACTATGTATTGTAACTCTACACAAAGACTATGTATTGTAACTCAACACAAAGTATCTGTATTGTAACTCTACACAAAGTCTCTATGTCTTGTAACTCTACACAAAGACTCTATGTATTGTAACTCTACACAAAGACTCTATGTATTGTAACTCTACACAAAGACTATGTATTGTAACTCTACACAAAGACTATGTATTGTAACTCTACACAAAGACTCTATGTATTGTAACTCTACACAAAGACTATGTATTGTAACTCTACACAAAGACTCTATGTATTGTAACTCTACACAAGGACTATGTATTGTAACTCTACACAAAGACTCTATATATTGTAACTCTACACAAAGACTATGTATTGTAACTCTACACAAAGACTATGTATTGTAACTCTACACAAAGACTATGTATTGTAACTCTACACAAAGACTATGTATTGTAACTCTACACAAAGTCTCTATTTATTGTAACTCTACACAAAGACTATGTATTGTAACTCTACACAAAGACTATGTATTGTAACTCTATACAAAGACTATGTATTGTAACTCTACACAAAGACTCTATGTATCGTAACTCTACAAACAAGAGATTTAAAGTGTGATACCAGTGTACATAAAGTAAACAACATCCAATATTACTTGAATAGAAAATAAAATTTGGAACCGATGAAAAAGACAGTAGAAAGATTCAACATAACGATAGAAAAACATGGTCTACTGTGTTTTATATAAGTTACACATTACAATAATTTTATCAATCTGTAATTTCCAGAGTGCACAGATTGTGTCATATGTTGAGCATGCACCTACTTTTGTTTCTATCAGACCATAAACAAAGGACATGTTGCAGTTCCTTATTCATATCATATTATTCTATCTAATTCAATAGATGTTTACTAATGATAAAAAGAAATATACTGACTGTCAGGAATGAGCAAAGAGAATGAACTAGGAGGATATAAGCCTCCTCCCCTAGAAATCAGAAATATTGTAAATTGCATCAATAATCCAGTCACAGGCTTTTGAAGCTTCAATCTTGCTTAGCTTTTACTTATCAATATATATATACATACACATTTCAACCCCTTAAATGCAATTCAGGTGGAAAAATTCAACTGGTAAATTAACAACATACTGTTGAATGAAAAGTATCATCAGAGACATATATTATAGTATCATACAGTCTTAGACCTATTCAGAAAATAATTAACATGAATCATCCAATCTATTTGGTCTTTCTTCAGCATCATCTTCTTCTGCAGTTTTGGATTTGTCATAGTTAAAAATTCATGGTTCAGACTGATACAGAATAATTTGGATGTTGCCACGAAACTTGCAGTCCCTTCTAAAGCATTATCAGAGTTCATCGGGCTTCTCACCTCCCTATCTTTGAATGATGAAAACCTGTAGGTCAGTAACAATTCACTTACTTCAGAATTGGAGCTTTTATGCTGAATTTCTAAGGACTTTTCTGTAATATGATGATGAGTTAAAATGTGACATAATGATTTCTTTTTACAGAATACCAGAAGTGGTTGGCAGTTGCATTTGGTTATTATCATAGACTTGTGTAAACACAATGTTCCACAGGTTCCCATAATGTTATTACTAAAAAGTTTGAAATCAGCTGTGTTTTTGAATTTGTATTTTGAATATATATTTCATTCCCTAAGAAATAAACTAAATAAATGAAGCTACATAGTCATGGCCTTTTGTGCCAAGAGTAAGAAGATCTCTGATATATGACTTAAGCATTTTGTGCTGCTTTTGACAACAGATAAAGAAGCAACACAAACCTTTGAACTGACAATGTGCATCAATGATTACTAATCCTTTAAAGATAGAATGGTTAATGATAATGGGGATGACTATGGCAATACACCTCTACCTCAATAACCTGTGCATAACATGGTCCAGAAACAGACAGGCACACTGTTAATGTGGACATGAGTTACTGAGGGACCGCCACAAATTTAAGAAGGGGACATCATCCACACTGGACATTAAGAAAAAATGAGAAGGTCCAGGTAACAGATGTTTAATGGTTGAACAGTTGTCTTACAAATGCTATGGGAATACTTGTCACTAGAGAGCTTTTCTAAACTTTTTTTCTATGCTCTTATTTAAATAGCTTTTTCTAAGAGCTTTTTTCTTGGCTTTTTTGCATAAATTACCTTTATTTTCCAGATACCCAACTTAAAAGACTGTTAACAGCATTTTCCGAGAGGTTCAACAACCATTTGGTGTTTACAAAAACATTGTGTACTAAATCACTGCTTTTTTGTATTGTTGATTCACAACAAAACAAGATTCCTTTTTTTAAAAAATTGGGACATTTGTTTCGTGAAACAATTTTCAACATCAAAACTTAATTTTTTAAACTTGTTCCATCAGTAAAATTTTTGATGCCCTGATTTCATTGCAAGTGTCATGAAAATCTAGTCAGGTAGAATTTGTACATATGCATATTAAATGTCATTTGTCTTCTAATGCTTGAGAAAATCTATGAATGCCATTTCAGGAATTCTAAATTCAATACAAACTCTGAAACTCACTTCTCCATAATGAACCATATCCATGAAACAATGCTTTATATTCACCAAATACTTATTTCACATGGTTGCCTTGCTGTCTTGGGTCATATTTGTGAAAGAGTAGGCTGATTTAAGGTAGTTTAATTATATTACTTGCATCATGGTATTTATAGTGTTTGATTGATCAGTTGAAATGAACTGAACTGACACATGACTGTGACCACCAGCCTTTATACAGGGTTTGCATGAATTTTTAATATTCTTTTATTCCACCCCCTCAATTTGATTAGATACCAAAAAAATAATTAACATGATAAAGCAAAGTAGGCCTTCATTTAGCTGAGGCTAACAATACAACAAATACTTCTGCAAATTAGAGATCAAAACACAGTTGGCACTTACTTAGATTCTCACAGAAAACCTTGCAGATGTAGCAGTGAGGATAGATTGACATTTTTCATATTTAAATACAAGAGAAAATATTGCATCACTGATGACTACACTGAAACTAAATGACAATTTCAAACAAAACATAAATTTCAGTTGTCAAAACATATTTAACTGGAATTTAGTTATGTTGCCACCAGTAGGACTTAGTGACATTTTCATTGATCAAAATTTCATTTAATATTGTTATTTACAGTGTACTGAGAATGTGGTTTGAAAAGAAAATTTAACAAAATATATGACTTCTTATTAAAGGTTAACAAATTTTACTGTTGATTCATATTTCCAGGTACTAACAATCATTTTCAATAATAAAACATTTCATTGACCAGTTTTCTTTCTTCACTGTCAACAAATAGGGGCCATTTGTTTTGGTTTTACATTAGAACCTGTCTTGAAAGACCACGATTCTGACAAATATTTATAGTCTTTCAAGACAGGTGGTGTCTCATTACAGGTTGTAATTCTATATAATTAATCAATCTATCCTTTGAGGATCTGGTCTCTCAAGACAGGTAATCTTTCATAGCAGTGGTTTTTCAAGACCAGTTTTACTGCATCTAGTGGTGAAAAACATAGGATCAAGCATTATAAGCAGGTTTGCAAGTTATCCATTTGCGCGTTATCACAGAAGTGGTATACGCAAGTGGTTTGTGACAAGTAAATTAGCCAGGTGTACTGTCACCGGGAGGCTTTACCTCATAAATCTAATTAACCCAGTAATCAAATTAAAAATTTTTCCTCCTATTTTATCTCTGTTCTTAATGATCTGCACAATGCATATAGACTCTTTTAAAAAATCATGGCTACAAGGGTTTAAAGAAACATCAGTGGTATTATTTATAGCTATTTTTTGTGATGCAGTTGATAGTAATGTTCAAACCAGGGCCAGGCCTTAGGCCAATTAGACTGATTTGGACCCATTGTGCCCTGCGCTCACAGGGGCTCCACACATTAGTAATTTTTGAAAATATATCTACAGAGAGAACTTAATTTTAAAGTGAAGAAAGAAAATTTTAAGTTTAATATCATATAAAACTTGTTCAAATGTTTATTTCCAAATGCTGTGTGTGTGTAAATCAAGGGTGCCCCGCCCAAATGATTCAAATTGGGCCCCATTTTTGCTAAGGCCGTTACTGGTCCAAACATATTTTACCTGAAAATTTTCAGCAGGTGGTTGCTCACAACAATGTGCAATCCTTGCATTATGATCATGGTCTTAAATGACAGGTGATCAAGTTAATTTTAGCAGAGGTCACTTAAATCAGAATTTAATGTAGTAACAGGTGTAGTAGTCTGGTAGTAGCAGGTTGTAGTGACCTGGTAGTAGCAGGTTGTAGTGACCTGGTTGTAACAGATGTAATGACCTAGATGATTCAAGTACTGAGAATGCCAGCATGTCTTTATAAAATACTGTGTTACATGGTCTGTCATCTCTTCTTATTCAACTTTAAAAAAGCATCTTTTACACTGATCAAAGAAATTACAAAATATGAAACTTTTGTCACTGTAAAAACTTTGTTGATTGGATAGTCATTATTCATGCATTAAACATGACTTTTATACATCAAAAATGTTTTATTTTCTCTTGATATTTGCATTTCAAAAAGATCACAAGAAACCATAAAAATAACTAAATCAGATTTATAACATTTCTCCAATCAATTATTGAGTAGTTATCATAAATTTTAATATTTATTAAATAATTTTATGAAGAAAGATTTTCCAAAAATTAGATCTGAAAACTGAATTGTATATTAAGAGACATTTTACATTTTATTGAACCAGTAGCCAAGTTTTTCCATTGATCAGATTACTTTGATGTATTTTTATTCCAGTTCTCTCTACCTGTACAGTATGTCAATTTTGCTGGATTGATGCGTGTTTACCAGAACTTGAGTTTAAGGGTGGACATGACATCCAGGGTTGTATAATCCCCAGGACAGTTGACAAATACTGTAAAGCCCTCTTCACTTCTGGCTTCATGTTGCCTCTCTCAAATGTGGATTACATGGATTTGTAAAAGTTGACCATAAAATCATAACACAGTGTTTTGCACACTTCAGTTATATTTCAGCATTTTCAAAGGACCAATGGAAAGTTTTCAAAAGAATTTTATGAAAGTCATCATTTGGTACCTGTAGAAGAATGCAGTGACTATGTACTAAAAGAGAGTGGATGCAGGATGGTATAAAACAAGGATTTAATCTCATTTTGCAGATTAATTTTCCTATTTTACAGATTCAATATTCTAATTCTCTGTTTCTACATATTCAACATTCTATTTTTCTGTTTCTACAAATTCAACATTCTGTTTTTCTGGTTTTACAGATTCAACATTCTGTTTTTTTGTTTCTACATATTCAACATTCTATTTCTGTTTCTACAGATTCAAGAATCTGTTTCTTTGTTTCTACAAATTCAACATTCTGTTTTTAGTTTCTTCATATTCAACATTCTGTTTTTTTTGTTTCTACATATTCAACATTCTGTTTTTTTGTTTCTACAGATTCAACATTCTGTTTTTCTGTTTCTACATATTCAACATTCTGTTTTTCTATTTCTACATATTCAACATTCTGTTTTTCTGTTTCTACATATTCAACATTCAAGATTCTGTTTTCTTTGCATGTGTACCAACGTACAGCAATACAAAATATCTGCTAATCTTTCTTACAGCCTTTAAGGGTATTGGTTGTTATTGGGGAGTGGGGACGCCAAGGCATGGAAAAAAAGACAAACAATTCATTGATGTATGACTATCAAATGAATGATGGTACAAATACCTGTAATTAAAGATTGAATGCCTAAAATTAATGTTTCATACTTTCTTCTTCTTTGGTTGTCCGTTGTGTCTGATGATGCTGCTAGTAGTGCTGCCCATGGTGACTACACATGTGGCTCCTGAGTCCAAAGCTTGAAGCACACTGGATGTTACAGGTTGGGTATGGGAAGTCTGTAGATGTGATGGTCTGGGATGTGGTGATATGCTGTTTATTCTTGACAGGCTGTGAGCCATTGGCAGCAGTCATACTCCACTACTTCAACAGCCTTTTTGATGAGCATGTGCCACGAGGCTTCCATTTCACTAGTTAGATTCCATACCATTTCAGGTTATACTTAAGGTTGTCTTTGTACCTTTTCCTGGGGTGCCCTCATTTCTGCTTTCCCTGCTTGAGCTCACCATAGAAGAGCTGTCTCTGTATTCTGGTCTTCTCCATTCAAATGACTTGGCCCTCTGAGTTGGGCTTTCACCAGCAGTGCTTCAATGCTAGGATCATATGCCCTTTTGAGGACTTCTAAGCTGGACACCCCATCTTGCCATTGGATGTGCATGATTGACCATAGTGAGTACATGTTGAATTGCTCAAGCTGTTTCACATGCCTGTAGTATACAGTCCAGGTTTCAAAGCCATAGAGCAATGATGTGAGGACAACAGTTTTATAAACCTTGATCTTGGTGGGCATCCAAATGTCTTTCTGCTGCATGACTCTGAGACAAAGTCTTCCAATGGCCTGGCTTGCTTTCTGGATCTTGGCTGTAATTTCATTGTCCAGAGACCCATCTGAAGACATTGTACTTCCCAGGTATTAAGGCTCTCCTTGTTCCACAACAGTCTCCCCTTTATCTTAATGTTGCAGTGGGTTTGTGTAAAGAGTTGGCTGAAGGAGTACCTCTGTTTTATCCACGTTTATTGTCAGACCAAACAGCCTGGATGCCTCAGAGAACCTATTAACAATGGTCTGTAGGTGGTTTTCCTTGTGCACAATAAGTGTACAGTCATCTGCAAACAGAGCTTCAAGTAGTAGTCTGTCCAGTGTCTTTTTTTCTTGCCAAGGGCCAATGCCAGTCAAACAGGGATCCATCAAGGTGATACTTGATGTAGACTCCAATGTCTATGTCCTTCACTGCATGGAGTAGGACTTGGGTGTAGAAGAGGTTGAACAGCACAGGTGTGAGCACACAGCCCTGCTTCACTCTGGTAGAGACATCAAAGTGTTCAGATTACTCTATATTGGCCATGACCTCTCCTGTCATGTTGTCATGGAACATTCTGGGGCAGTCAAGTTTTCCAAGGACAAACCACAGGTCTTTTTTACTTACAGAGTCAAAAGCCTTGGTGAGGTTGACGAATGCTGTATAGAGATCCATGTACTGTTCCATGCATTTCTTCTGTATTTTTGCCTCACAGTGAAAATCATGTCAACTGTGCTGCAGCATGGAAGGAAACCTCACTGTGCTGAAAATGGTGTTTAAACCATAAAAATAAAACAAAACAAATCTGAGCACATTGAGAGGGAAGTTTGTTGCCACGGTTTCACGGTTTCAAGAATATCTTACACAGTTGGCAGCTAATATTGACACTGTTGTATTTAGTTGGTTGAAGGGATATGGTAGCCAAGAATGACAAAGTCATTTGAACAAGGGACACCTATACATTTCCTGTAATGAAACAAATATCTAATCATATTCAGACCATTGGGATTAGACATGCCATATGCATTCACTTACAGAGTTCAGCTGCAAACTGCACAAACCCAGGTCTGCTGTCGCATAATGGGCCAGCAGATCTGGGTCTGTGCAGCTTGTTAGGAGTAATCAGTAAAACAAACAACATAGACCTTGATCTGTAGGTGCATTATTCTATGGCAGATCAGGATCTATGTTGTTTTGCAGTTTGATTAGACTAATAAGTGAGTATATATGGTACTCATTTTGTTAAAGAAATTCAATCAACTTTTCTTGCAATTTAAACTAGAGCTAATTACATGGCTGACAGTTCTAAATTATGCCCACACTTTTGATCATATTACTTGGAATGATCAGGGGCTGTAACCCAAATCCTTTAAATGTGTCATTCTGCTGTTATTGTATACACAAATTTTGATTTAAAAAAATATTGCAATAGACTGCTTTTTTAAATTTAACCTTTGACACACCCTTCATATGGTTGTTGCTGCTGTTGTTGTAGGGTTTAACACCATTTTTCAGCACACAATAGGCTATACATGACAGCCAGTATTAATGGTGGAGGAAAACCTCAGAAAGAACCACCGACCCATAAGAAGCTACTAGCAAGCTTTCTCACATACCCACGTTAGCCAAATCTGAGACTTGAACCCATGCAGACAGAGGTGAGATGGCAGTGATCAATAACTGAGAGTGCTTTATACCACTCAGCCACTCGGGGCCCCTCCCTTCATATGGTGTGTGTGTGTGTGTGTGTGTGAATTATACTAATTTTGAGAGAATGTTTACAACTTTATTTTAAGGTTTCTCCCATGTTTTACCCATTTATTACTTTAAATTGATATGCTTTTAAGAGAATCTTGACACCTTTACCCTTTCAGCTTTACTGATCATAGACCAGAAGAGTTTATGTGATGGTGGTGTTGTTGATGGTGGTGTTGTTAGTCATCAGTCATCCATCCGTTTGTTATCACCATGCCATGAAACCTGGTCCATACATTCATCCCAAGGTCTAGTTGGTCCTCAATGAATTAGTGTATGTCCAACATGGTCACCACATTGACTATCTCTAGAACCAGTGTTATCGCTATTCATCCCATATATCAATATGAGGTTTTCACTATGAGACACTTTCATGTTTGAATAGAATATCACACTGAGACTGAAAAAAAAGTAAAATACGAAAAGCAAATTTTGCTTGGCAAGATTTATTTGATTGGTGTTTATTTCTAGTGTTGCCCAGTAGGTATTTTATTATATTTTATGTCATTATTCACTGAGTTGATTTTATGTTGTTTTTTTATACAGAAAATGTAACAAAATATATGATTTCTAATTAAAATTTACAAATTTCATGATGTTGATGGTCCACAAATAGGGAGGGAATGATGTGTGTGTGTGTGTGTGTGTGTGTGTGTGTGTGTGTGTGTGTGTACACAAACACACACACACACATGTGTATGTATGAATGTATGTATGTATGTATGTATGTATGTATGTATGTATGTATGTATGTATGTATGTATGTATGTATGTATGCATGTATGCATGCATGCATGCATGTATGCATGCATGCATGCATGCATGCATGCATGCATGCATGTATGCATGCATGTATGCATGTATGTAATGTATGTATGTATGTATGTATGTATGTATGTATGTATGTATGACTGACTGACTGACTGACTGACTGACTGACTTTATTTCCTCTTTAAAAGAGATTACATCAGATTAAACAAATTCATGATAATACAAGATCATAAAATAGAACAGAAAATTGACATAAATACAATAGTAATACTGTGTCAGCTATCGTATTGACAAAACGAAATATCTCAATACCTGCAATTATGCAAATCTGCAATCATTTGGCTGAGCATGCCACTGATCTTTTAAACGTTGCATGATGATGATAATATTTCGAAAAGTTAATACGTCTATAGTGTTATGTGCTTAACATTAAGTCCGAGATAGCAACGAAAATGAAATGTAAAACTTATAACAGTGTAATTTTATATGTAGTTTCTTTTCTTCATATGACGCATGTATTTATGCATATATATACTTGTTTGCGCGTATGCGTGCGTGCATGCATTTATCTATGACTGACTGTCTAAATGACTTAGTAACCTCTACAACAAAGAGTATATCAGGTTGCTAAGATACATATTATACATATCATAGAATTATGAGACACATCATAGACGAGAACGCAAGCATGATATATACATCGTCAACTAATGCGTTTACAAAATGAGATATATAAATATAGAAAACCATATAGAAATCTCTTGGAAATAAACATAAACAAATACATAAACAAATACATAAACGCACACACAAACAGCTGTCAGACAACAAAATTTGCGGATATGACAAGAAGACTTTGGCCTTTAATTGTTTATATTTAATGTTAATTTACTACTTACTTTTAATATCATGTTAGGGCATGTTAGTTGATAGTAGGGCACACATTTTATTGTAGAATGAAGCTATGCTGTTTGCGGTCACCAACATGAGCCTATCTGATACGTCATCGTCAATAGACGACATGCAGTCAACCCTGCTTCCAAGAAGTGTCTCCAACAATATATCGTCTTCTTGATTGAATAAGTTAACCCCGTCTCTCACTTCTAAAGAGTCAATCACTCTCTCAAAGAAAACATTTCGTTCCTCAAGCAGCATTTCGCAGCCTAAAATAAGATGTTTCGCTCTGTCGTCAGTCTCTTTTCCACAGAGTTTGCATACCATAACTTTACCAACAGGCATGATATATAGTTTCATTACTTCAGAGAGAGGCCATAACATGGATGGATATTTACGCCCAAGAAACCATATATTACTTGGTTTTAAGTCCAAATGAATGTTTCTGAAGCGAATTAAATCATCCCTTAGTTCCATATTTGCTCTCCAGGTAGTTTCTTCATGGTTTTGGATAATATCAGTAATATGTCGATTCCAGATGAGTTTTTCTTCAGTTTGTACTCTTTCTGCATAGTCTAAAAGAACATTTCCCATACCATATTTCTTAGTTATTCTGTCAATATCAGGTATAAATCCCGTCTGTTTTAGCGGGTTGTTCAGATACTGACATAGGCGCATAATGAAAATCTTTTTCCAGATAAAAGTCCAATCGCCCTTACATAATCGGTTGAAAAGGAGCAATTTCATCCTATCTATGTATGCTTCCATTGACCAGAGTCCTAAGGTACTACTTGTTGCCTCCGTAGGCGAATATTTATCGAAAGCTTGCATACGTCGCGCTGCATATCTCTGGCATAACTCAAGTTCTTCTATATTTGAGTTTGTGATACCTGACCATAGTTCACATCCATATAGGACCGAGGGTAGAATAATTCTTTTCCAAATCTTCAGACTTGTTAGAGGGTTCATTCCTCCATCTCTGATACCAATAAAATATAAAGAGTTTAACAAGTGTTTGCCTTTATCACATGCTTCTTTTTGATGGTCCACAAAAAGGGAGGGAATGATGTGTGTGTGTGTGTGTGTGTGTGTGTGTGTGTACACAAACACACACATACACATGTGTATGTATGAATGTATGTATGTATGTATGTATGTATGTATGTATGTATGTATGTATGTATGTATGTATGTATGTATGTATGTATGTATGTATGCTCAGGTCTGATCCAATTGCAAGCTGCATATACCCAGATCTGCCATCTCACAATAAAATTTGATTGGACTAATCAGTAGAAACATAGTATAAACTATGATCTGTTGGTGCATTATGTTATCAGGGTCTGTGTTGTTTACACTTGAGCATGCTTTATGCTGAAGTAAATACAGCAAACTTAGGTTAAATTGACCAACAATTTTTTTTCTTTTAATTACATGTATAAAGTATCATAATGAGACATGGAAGCATACAACTTCTGTTGTAGAGAAACGGGCATCTTTAATACTGAAGACATTTATCTTAATTGCCACAGTTCTCTTGACAGATGAATCCATATAACCTTCCTGTACTAGATAAAAAGGGATTAAAGGATTACTTCCCCTTACTATGGGGCTTCTCACTTGTGTCCATAAGTTGACACAGCCTCAGCTTATCAGGTTTTTATCAATGGTCAAAGGACAGGTGACCCCATTTTATTTGCCTTGGGAAAACATATAACTTAAAATATTTGCTGGTAAATTATGAAGACTAACAGCAGAGGCAGTATTTGGTTCAGATGGAATTTATTGATGAAGTCTTAGAATTCCAGAGGTTTTATATATATGCATACATGCATTTGTGTGTGTGTGTGTGTGTGTGTGTGTGTGTGTGTGTGTGTGTGTGTGTGTGTGTGTGTGTGTGTGTGTGTGTGTGTGTGTGTGTGTGTGTGTGTGTGTGTGTGTGTGTGTGTGTGTGTGTGTGTGTGTGTGTGTGTGTGTGTGTGTGTGTGTGTGTGTGTGTGTCTGTGTGTGTGTCTGTGTGTGTGTGTGGGGGGGGAGATTTTGATTTTTAATGTAGCTTTAACAATTTTTCAGTTGTATGTATGTGTGTGTGTGTGTGTGGATGGATGCATGCATGCATGTATGTATGTATGTATGTATGTATGTATGTATGTATGTATGTATGTATGTATGTATGTATGTATGTATGTATGTATGTATGTGTCACATTATAAAACTTTAAGTAAATCTATCATACATTACATGTAAACACAAGCACACAAATACACACAGAGGACCATCCCAGTGTCATTACAAGAAGCGGGCCAAGGATTTTTCCCTTTGATTTGTCTTCTGCTCTTGTCTACATTAATGACAGCTGTTGATTCTGATAATACTTTGCCCACACCATCCAAATGCTCTGTCAAGTTTCTTCAAATCCTTTCCTACTTCAATAAATAAGACATAGTTGCAAAAATACACCCTTCTATACCATATATACTCACTTGCAAGTTGAGTCAACCTTCAAACAATTCAGATCCTGATCTGCTGTAGCATAATGTTCCTGCTGATCAAAGTCTATCTTGTTTGTTCTACTGATTGCTCCTACCAAACTACACAGACCTAGATCTTCCAGTGCATTATGCAACAGCCAATCTGCATTTGTCAAGTTTGCAGTTGGACTTGTCTTGTAACTGAGTATATTTGGTATGTAAAGTCTTTAATTGACACAAATAATGGATACATAAATTCTTTTAATGGAAATATGAACAAAAGGTATGTATTAGTTGTTAATATACTATCAGGAATAAATAACCCTTTGCTGTTGTATAGCTTACTCTTTTCCAGATGTTGTTGTTGTTGTGGGGTTTAACGCCATATTTCAGCACACGATAGGCTATGCATGGCAGCCAGTATTAATGGTGGAGGAAGAACCCGGGAAAACCCCGGGAAGAACCACCGACCCATGAGCTACTGGCAAGCTTTCTCACATACCCACGTTAGCCGAATCCCTGACTCGAACCCACACAGACAGAGGTGAGATGGCAGTGATCCATAATGGAGAGCGCTTTAAACCACTTGGCCACTCGGGGCCCCTCTTCCAGATGTAAAAATATCCTTGAATGCATGATGAAATAAAGATCTGAATTCTAACCCATAGGAATTTTCCTAGTACGCTAAACATCATCATCACATTTCTTTGAGCTGCCATGGCTTAGACTGAATTAAATCACACTTTCTAGAAAAATGCCTTCACACAGAGCATACTTTGTGAATTGTGCATTTTTCATAATGTGTGTAGTGATAACTTACCTTCAGTTATATTTTTATTCCTGTTTGGAAGATGGTCTCTTGAGAGTTTTTGACAAATAAAGATTTCATGTTTTTGTAACTTAGTGTTAGATTACCTCTACCCCTATAGGAGTTTAGGGTATATTGTGTTTGAGAATTATTTTATTTTAGCTCATGTAGCTATTTAGCTTTCCCTCTTCTTGCTAAACTGATCTGTGGCCTCATCTAGAACAATAAAAATCATCCAATTTATATTCCATTAAGCTGACCTTTTTATTCTCTGTAGATAGGTCATACTCCAGTCATTATGATTCACATGTGTTTTTACCATTGAACATTTATTCATACATACAAGTCAATACAGGATACTATTCTTTATTAGTAAAATTCTATTTTTAGCATTCTTACTACCATAAAGCTTATTTTTGGCTATTTAGGACAGTACTTGTAAAAGTATGGTTCGTGTCATCTTTGATTTAAACCAACATTTTATTGGTTGTTTTGATTACTTTTTATCCTGTACTAAGTTCAGCATTGCTGTGTTTTGGTTGTTTTTAATTCTTTTATTGGAAGAGACCTGGAAAGTGAGTTTGTGCTGCTTAATTACTGATAGCATTGTGAAGAAAAGTCCATAACTTGCATAGAAGTTTTTTGTCAATCTTTGCTTGCAGCATTTTCTGGCATCTATGTCTTAACAAGGAGTGAGTTGGTATGGACAAAAGAAATCCCCTTTGGATACTTACTCAACCTGCATAGCCTGTACATAATGCAAAAGGACAGATGGTTGCAGTCATTGGTTGGACCTTGCCAAATACAAATGAAATTACAAGGGAAGAAAGAAAATGCCTTTGTCTCCTTCCTCAGAATTTCCCTCAGGTCTTGGAGAAGGATTACTAAGGCCTCTAACTTTAATGCTTTTCAGATTGGTGCAAACTATGTGGTTCCACTGTCAAATATTGTTTTCATTACTAAAATATGGTTTATGCACAACAAAACAATACTGAATTGTATGAGAAATGATTTAATACATGCATTGTAAGAAATATAGGATACATGAGTATAATAAAAAAGCATTCGTCTCTCTCACTCACTCTATCCCTAATTTCTCTCAGACATGCCACTATTCAATATTACCAATATTTTACAACATCAAATTCATAAATATAATAACATCAATATCTAATTTCAATAGTATAAAACTATTTGTCTGTCTCTGTAGGGGCTACTCTTGGGCTAGAATCTGAATGTAAAAGACTGATTCTCAATCAGTGCTTGGCTGATCCCAGCATTACAGTGTATTCTGGGCTGATCACAGCTCAAGTAGAATTGGTGCTAGGTTGATATCAGCTCAGTGTAAAAGGCTGATTCCCAATTGGTGCTAGGCTGATCCCAGCATTACAGGGTACTCTGGGCTGATCCTAGCTTAAGTAGACTGTGCTAGGCTGATCCCAGCATTCAAGTGTATTCTGGGCTGATCCCATCTTAATTAAATCTATGATAGGCCGATCCCCTCATAAGAGTGTATTCTGGGTTGATCCCAGATTTGTGGAATAGAGCTAAGCTGATCCCAGCATGAAGAAAATATTCTTATATTTTCCTATTTAAACTGTGAAAGTAATGTATTTAACAGGAATGACCTTTACATTATTAGTACAGCTTATGAGTATCCAGTTGGGGAAAAATACTAAAAGACTGACTTCCAATTGGTGCTAGGCTGATCCCAGCTCAATGTAAAAGACTCATTCTCAATTGGTGCTAGGCTGATCCCAGCATTACAGTGTATTGTGGGCTGATCCCAGCTTAGGTAAAATTGCAACTGAAATTTATTTACATTATGAGTTTAGCATATGAGTGTCCGATTGGGGAAAAATATTCTATCCCATGGCAGCCCCATGCACATGAATAGCATAAGGACACAACCCACGATGTATCCATTAATCGGTGGTGATGGGGTGGTGGTGGGCCAGCACATATCCCTAAGAAAAGTTTGATGCAGAGACTCTAAATCTGGGTGGTGACTGTGGTGGACGGTGGGCCAGCACAGATCCATATTAAAATTTTGATGTGCAGACTCAAAATCCATTTTCTGTACCTTTGAAAAGCCAGAGAAGTGAAACTCTACATTCATTGTCACATGTACATTTGAAAAACCACACAATTAACTGATCATGATCATCATTTAAATTATAGACGTTTTTGCCCATACAGGCATGTAGGTCTGGTTAATGTCTATAAGCGGACTATTTAATTGATCCCAAGGGAAGGAATTAGAGCTTCATCCCCCAGGCATTACTGTGCATAACAGGCACTATTTAATTGAGCTGTCAGGTCTTGGGTTAATATGACTGGCTTCATAGACCCTAGCAACCTGAATGTTAGGCTATACTCAAGTGGGGATAGACCCAGCACACATTTGAGTTAAAGGTAGCAATTCAGTCTGCATTAGCTGGGCTAGGTGTCAACCAAGCAGTATGTGACGCCAATAGCAATTGGTCGTCACTATGACATCACATCTGGACACATAGGTTTTTATTCCCATGTGAAAGGTTAATTAATTGTTCATGAAGAGAGGAAAAAGTGCCTCTCCCTTCATGTATTTAATATGTGCTATTCATGTTTATTAATTTAATATCCGGGAGTGGTGAGGAGGAATGTTCAGTCCAGGAGGAGCCTGCTCACTAGGAAGGCACCTTAGTTTATCCAGGGTATAAATTCTTTGACTCCCTTGCCAAAAGGTTAATGAATTGTCATCTTGATGGATTTTTGGAGATATATTCTGTGCATTTTGTTTTTTAATGATAGTAACGCACCAGTGACCGCTTAGTGATAGTCTCTAGGGTTATTTAAACTTTATCTATTGAGTCTGATTTGGGTGGGGTGGTTCTTGGTTTGGGTTATTTAAACTTTCCTAGGCTTAATGGTGTGCCGCTTTATGCAGCTGGGCCTGATGGTCCTTGGGGTTTGGACCACCTCATACATTCTTAAATTTAGGGTCCTAACTAGTTTCACTAGGTATTTGGTTGCTGCATTGTGCAGCTGGGCCTGATGGTCCTTGGGGTTTGGACCACCTTATAGGTATTAACTTTGGGGTTATAGTAAGTTTTCCTATCTTGATGGACTTTGCCGTGTTGTGCAGCAGGGCCTGATGGTCTTGGGCTTTTTAGACCACCTTATATATTCTATTTTTTGGAGTCTTATGTAGGTGTTCTAATTGTTTTTAGTGCCTCAAGTGCATTTGTTGTACTACATGTAATCTGCGGTCACCTTGTGGTATGAGATGTTAGTGTCTTTAATTTCATGTTGTAGGATTGTGGTGCCCTAGAAAAATAATTAATTTTATATTACAGAAAGAAAAAAATACAAGAAAAGAAATATTTTTTTTAAATTTTAGATTAAGGGTTATTGCAGTTTATTTGTTTCCATATGTGTGGTTTTAGGATTGGGCTAAGTACTTGCTAATCTATCTTTATGTTTGATTTATTTTCCTAGTTTTTTTGGATGAAGCTATTAGTATGTTGTTATTTTATTTTCAGACTAAGTCTATTTGATTAAGACAGATATCTTTGCCCAATACTCAGGTCACTAAGACATGTCAAAGACATCTGATCTTATTTATTCCTTAATTTTAAGTTTATTAGCCCATCTACTAGTTATGATAATTGTTCCTATCTTGTTTTATTTATGTGATGTTATTTTATTTTCAGGTTAAATCTATTTTGATAAGACAGATATCTTTGCCGAATACTTGGGTCACTAAGACTTGTCAAAGACATCTGTTCTTATTTATCCCCTAATTTTAAGTTTGTTAGCCAGTCTACTAGTTTTGGTAGGTTTGGACTTATTTTGTTTTGATTATTATCCTAGCTTGTGGACAGAGTTATTTATGTGATGTTATTTATAGGTTAAATCTATTTTGATAAGACAGATATCTTTGCTGAATACTCGGGTCACTAAGACATGTCAAAGACATCTGGTATTGTTGTTCCTTACATTTAGTTTGTTAGCCTGTCCCCTAGATGTAATTAATTGAATGGTATTTATTGATTCTTTAGCTGCTGGCTAATTTACTTTTGCCTATTAGTATCCTATTGATAAGTTTTTTATCCTGACTTCTAACAAGTTGTGGTGGGTTGGTATGTCTTGTGACCTGATTTAGTATGGAGTATAGCTTGCATCCCTTTTTGCTGCTATCCCATTGTTGTTGCCACTTATTGTCGATTTTAATTCTGATGATGCTATACAATTCTTGGACGCTGTAGTATAATGCTATGGAGTCAGGTTCATGGAGATATTGTTTAGCTATTTGGTCTGCTTTATTGTTACCTGCTAGTCTGATGTAGGAGGGCACCCACATGAACTCTATTATATGTTTGTTATTTAGCAGTTGTTTAATTAAGTGGTTGGTTTCCTTCAGGAAGTTGCTTCTTGTGATAGAGTGGTTTGATTTAATTGAGTTGGTGATGCTAAGGGAGTCGCTAATGATAACTGCTTGTCTAGTGTTTGTTAGATGGATCCATTTTAGAGCTTTAATAATGGCCCAGAATTCAGGTAATCTGGCTCTGAATTCTGTGTTGGTTTCAGGGATTAAGAATTGACTGATCACATGGTACTCTATATGATCATGCAGTGTTATGTAAGATATTCTAATCTGGTTGGCTCTTTGAATTCTGCTGCCATTGCCAACCAATAGGAATAGTTCTGCTCTTGCTCCCCCCCCCCCCAACAAGACCATGAAGACAGCAAGTAAAGAGGCTAATAACAGTATCTTGCATAATTCCCTGTCTGCCTGTCAATTTCAAGGTACATGTACAACACCTCTATCCCAGTGTTAGCCACTGACTAAACCTTATAATTTGGCATTACATTATCTTACCACACAACCAATTCCTCCCTCAATGGTCATTATCCAACAGAGCCCATTGCAACACTGACAATGTGTACCTACAATAACTCTGGATCATCAGGTTGTGCATAAACTAAAATTTAATAAATTATCATTTTATACAATTTTGAAAAGTCATTGAATTGGCTTTATAACATGGATTTAAAAAGAGTTGGTATTTTCTTTGAAAAGTCATTGAATTTATTGAAACTTCTAGAATTTTGCTCCAAAACTACTGAATTTAAAGTACTTGAAGAACAATTCTGCAGGGCTGTTTGAATGATATAAAAGTTAAAAAATATTCTGACATCTTTATCTATAAAGATTGAATTTGACCAACTTTGACATAAAGTGTATTGGCATTGAGACCTTTCAATAATGAAGAACTGATGCTTAATGTGCCACCAAATATGAACGGAGATACAAATGATGCTTACTGTGCCACCAAATATGAACGGAGATACAAATGATGCTTACTGTGCCACCAAATATGAATGGAGATACAAATGATGCTTAATGTTCTTAATATGGATGAAGATACAGATGATGATTAATGTGCTTAATATGGATGAAGATACAAATGATGATAAATGTGCTTAATATGAATGAAGATACAAATGATGATTAAAGTGATTAATGATTAAGATACAAATGATGATTAATGTGCTTAATATGGATGAAGATACAAATGATGATCAATGTGCTTAATATGGATGAAGATACAAATGATGATTAATGTGCTTAATATGGATGAAGATACAAATGATGCTTAATGTGCTTAATATGAATGAAGATACAAATGATGATAAATGTGCTTAATATGAATGAAGATACAAATGATGATAAATGTGCTTAATATGAATGAAGATACAAATGATGTTAATGTGCTTAATATGAATGAAGATACAAATGATGTTAATGTGCTTAATATGAATGAAGATACAAATGATTCCTAATGTGCTTAATATGAATGAAGATACAAATGATGATTAATGTGCTTAATATGAATGAAGATACAAATGATTCTTAATGTGCTTAATATGAATGAAGATACAAATGATGATTAATGTGCCTAATGATGAAGATACAAATGATGATTAATGTTCTTAATATGAATGAAGATACAAATGATGATTAATGTGCTTAATATTACTGAAGATACAAATGATTCTTAATGTGCTTAATATTAATGAAGATACAAATGATGATTAATGTGCTTAATGATGAAGATACAAATGATTCTTAATGTGCTTAATATGAATGAAGATACAAATGATGATTAATGTGCTTAATATGGATGAAGATACAAATGATGATTAATGTGCTTGATATGGATGAAGATACAAATGATGATTAATGTGCTTAATATGAATGAAGATACAAATGATGATTAATGTGCTTAATGATGAAGATACAAATGATGCTTAATGTTCTTAATATGAATGAAGATACAAATGATGCTTAATGTGCTTAATATGAATGAAGATACAAATGATGATTAAAGTGATTAATGATTAAGATACAAATGATGATTAATGTGCTTAATATGGATAAAGATACAAATGATGATTAATGTGCTTAATATGGATAAAGATACAAATGATTCTTAATGTGCTTAATATGAATGAAGATACAAATGATGACTAATTTGCTTAATATGAATGAAGATACAAATAATGACTAATGTGCTTAATATGAATGAAGATACAAATGATGCTTAATGTGCTTGATATGGATGAAGATACAAATGATGATTAATGTGCTTAATATGGATAAAGATACAAATGATTCTTAATGTGCTTAATATGAATGAAGATACAAATGATGACTAATGTGCTTAATATGAATGAAGATACAAATAATGACTAATGTGCTTAATATGGATGAAGATACAAATGATGCTTAATGTGCTTGATATGAATAAAGATACAAATGATGACTAATGTGCTTAATATGAATGAAGATACAAATGATGATTAATGTGCTTAATGTGAATGAAGATACAAATGGTGTTTAATGTGACATCATATATTGATAGAGATACCAATGATGATTATTGTGCCATAAAATATGGAGGAAGACACTTTCAAACATTTATCAGTTATTATGATTACACTAATTCACTGTAATTTATAACATTAGGATTAAACTAATATGCTATAATTTATAACATTAGGATTAAACTAATATGCTATAATTTATAACATTAGGATTAAACTAATATGCTATAATTTATAACATTAGGATTAAACTAATATGCTATAATTTATAACATTAGGATTAAACTAATATGCTATCATTTATAACATTAGGATTAAACTAATATGCTATAATTTATAACATTAGGATTAAACTAATATGCTATCATTTATAACATTAGGATTAAACTAATATGCTATCATTTATAACATTAGGATTAAACTAATATGCTATAATTTATAACATTAGGATTAAACTAATATGCTATAATTTATAACATTAGGATTAAACTAATATGCTATAATTTATAACATTAGGATTAAACTAATATGCTATAATTTATAACATTAGGATTAAACTAATATGCTATAATTTATAACATTAGGATTAAACTAATATGCTATCATTTATAACATTAGGATTAAACTAATATGCTATAATTTATAACATTAGGATTAAACTAATATGCTATCATTTATAACATTAGGATTAAACTAATATGCTATCATTTATAACATTAGGATTAAACTAATATGCTATCATTTATAACATTAGGATTAAACTAATATGCTATAATTTATAACATTAGGATTAAACTAATATGCTATCATTTATAACATTAGGATTAAACTAATATGCTATAATTTATAACATTAGGATTAAACTAATATGCTATAAACATTTTGGATTACACTGATATACTGTAATACATAACAATTTTTGCTAAATTCATTATTTAAGAATACATCTTCATGTGCACAAATTCATTATCAGGATAAGAGTGGAGAACTGGAAATTAATCTCGCTGAAAATTAATCTCACTGGAAATTTATCTCACTGGAAATTAATCTCAAACATTAATGTTTCCTTCTGAAGATGTTATTTTAACTGTACAACAAAAATAACAGCATTCAGCACAATGATCGTGATGACATTTTCTACTTTGCATGCAATGAGTTGTTTCCCTACCCAATGAAGTTAGTAGTTCTATGACAACCCACCCCCACCCCCACCTGCCCAAGAAACACTAGCAACCCCACCCTGGACAAAAACCTCTTGACAATTTATCTCAGCTAGCTAAAGAAATAATCTACTCTGAGGCCCTCATACAAAGGAACTAACTTACTTAGAAATGCACATGTATACATACACATGCATACCTATACATAATAGCATGTACATGTATAGACAACAATTATATTTACTTTCTTTCTTTTGCGAGATGGATACTCACCCATACATATTGAATTCACATAGTCAATATACATGTAGTATACAATTAGTGACAAAAGAAATGAGTACTACATGTATATTTAATGATGCACAGAGGCATTCATGAACAACAATACAGCTGTTTTCATTCTGATTTTAACTATATCTCTGGGTTTGGAAGAAGGAAAAAGAGTGGGCATTTCTAACAATAACCGCCACTTCACATGGACAACCCCTGCCTCCAATAATAAATAATACACCAGTTGTTATGACACTGATTTACAAGCTTAGATCTATTTCAAATAAATTTTAATTGGTGAAGGTAAAACATTTTTCTCACTATGTTAATACTAATGGTAAAGCATGTTCAGTAGGAAATGTTTAAAAGTTTAAGATAAGATAAAGTCTTCAACATTGTCAATAAATTCATATATAAGCTTCTTACAGATGTTCGGCACTGATAAGGTGAAAACATTGTCACCACAGTTGCTACAACATAACTCATTTAGAAAGGTGTTGTGCATGCTGCCTATCAAATATTGTAGCATTTATCTGTTTGCATAGTACTGAACCAAAGAAACAATGCTTGCATTGCATTCAGCATACCACTTTCTTGGAGAATCAGGTTGGTGCCCAATGAGTGTCCATCTGTGTAATTGTTGTAATGGCTGCTCTTTATGTATCATGGATAAAATCTTCCAAAATATTGAAATGATGGCAACCAATGTAAGTTTGGAAATGCCTGTGCTAGCAACCAGTGTAAGTTTGGAAATGCCTGATAGTGGGTACTGCATTACTGTGCACAGAATATCCAAGGTAAATCGATCAAATATGTTCCATATTGCAATGTTAAAAATCGGTGTTTGTTGTTCATGCCTCTGTGGTCTACCAATGTACATATTTTCAGAATAATTAAAAAATGGTTACATGTCTTGAGAAAGTTTTCCAGCAACAATTCAAAGGCATCAGTGTCTGATGCAATGGGCACAAATGCTATCACCGCTATCAGAAATACCAGTAAAGCAAAATTTTGAACTGCAAAAAATAGATTAGGCACATGCAACCTATGGCCTGTGGGGCAGATCTGGATTTATCTTCTTATTTGCATCATCGGGTGTGGCTTTAAAAATCACATGCCTAAATTAACTGAAGCCAAGGGTCCAGGGTTTTTGTTCTGATGCCAAAGTTAACCTATCCCTCTATTAATGTATGTCCATCCATCAGCAATTAGGTTTCTGGACAATAACTTTGTGGGGAATCATGGGATTTTAACTAAATATGGGGTACAGTTTTATATTAACTAGACCTTGAAAGAGTTCATTTTTTTTACCCTTATATAATATTTAACTGAGGACTTTGGTCCCATGATTGACCGTCCTTTCAACTTAATTGTTTCTGCAGTTTAACAAGGGTGGTTGGATGGCTGATGGTTGCCCATCCTTACAACTTAGTTTCACCTCTATATTGATAAAATCTTGACTGAGTAGGATGTCCTCTATTTAGAGGAGTTATGGTTCCTGAATCCTATCATTCAAACAGGTTCCTACAGAATTACTTTCCAAGGAATTGTTGGATTTAAACAGATTTTGCATGCACCGTTATACTGATATGATCATTTATAGGAGTTATCAACCCAGAATACCCATCTACCCAAAGAAGAAACTGCCCCATCCTGAAAGGTTGATGGCTTGCCCTCAAAAAATATTCTCAGTGTAAATTATTTTGATTAGGGTCTTGCCAAGTAAACAATAACGTAATGGTGCAAAATTTTGTAGAGCTAATTTCATAGTACATTCTAAAATTTGCAGAGATAATTTTGCAGTACATTCTATGATGGTCAGCATGAAACGTAACAATTAAGTTTGACATATGGGCTAGGCTTGCAATAATTTGCTGACTGTGAAGGATGGGATGTACACTGTTTTGGGGCATGAATTGAATTTTAATTTGAGTTCATTTGATAATGGTCCAACAGATATGTCATTGTTAGGTCAATAGTGGAAAATTACGTCATTGAGACAATCCAGCACAAAATATTTGGGAAATCTTGGGCCATTTGAAACAGGTGTCATGAAATGATATTTTCCAGGATAGTCATTAATAAATGCACACTAGAGAGGATTATGTTGACTTCAATGGGAGTGATAAGATTTTGGTGGCTAGAGAAAGCAATCCTGATTGGCTAAGCTAAATGAGAGATGTGTGTTCCCAGACAGAATTCTAGACTATAAGTAAATCTCCCTCACAAAATTAGTCAATCTAAATTTATAAGGCAAGCCAGGAAGTTCTTAGCTCAGAGATTAGTAAAATGTACTTTTCTTGTTTAAATTGTCCAAGGGACAGGTGTCAGAAAATTGAGGACATGAAAAACAAGAGATTCAGTGGCATAGTAAGGGCAAGTCTCAAAAAGCACTAGGTTAATCTCAACTGCATTCAGTATGTTCATTGATGTAAGTTTTAATTATTTATGGAATTTATTCATTATGAATTTTCGCTTCACTTTTCCTCGAGCTCATAAGTTAATTGTTTGCATGCATTTTGTCTTGAATGTTATATAACTCATGGATTACATGATTTTTTTTTAATTACCTCATTCAGATGTAACAGAAATCAAGTATTTCATGCATTACTCTGATATGAATTGTGAGAATTTATTTGTCTGTCTTAAATTAAAAATATCATGCATGCCAAGAATTGATTTTACTATGTCTGTGTCAATGAATTGCTAATTAGCAAAGTAAAATAGTTAGGACTAGGAGTGGAGTCCATTAATTAATTTGTGTGATTAAGTTCTGAATTCTTTTCAGCCAAAAATTAATGGTGTTAACATGGTGTTGACTGACAGTTCAGCTAGTGGTTTATAGCCACAGCAGGGTGTAATGGTTATCTGATAGGTCTAATTATGTCATTGTTCCAGAGGAAAGCAAGAAGCCACTAACAAGGCATTAATTTATGATGGTAGGACCTGTGTATCAGTATCTGGTTTTGAAATGACCATATTAGCTTAGTTCTGTTTAATTATGATAAGATCATATCTAATGAAAAAGAATGGGAATATCGTTTGATCCCAGGAGAAGAAAAAAGCTGACACATATTTAGATTGTGTCTTTTATTTTAATTTTAGGGAAAATAGCTCCATACCTGTACTGCTCAGTGGAAAGAACAGAGCCTATGACCAAGACAGTTGATAACCTGAAGAGGTTAAAGGGAGAGAGAGAGAGAAGGAAAAAATATGGCAACACCAATCACCAACAGTGATTTGGAAAAGACTGGAAGCAACCAGGTGAGGATGACAAGCTGGTAACTTGAGTTTCATCAGTCACTCAATTATATGATGAAATTTGTTTTAACAGTGTAATAGAATAGCTAATTGAATTTTGCATATTTGCATTCAGATCTCATATTCAATTTCATTTTGTTTATGTAATTGATTAAATTGTTAAATTTTTCATATGGGTGTGGTTCTATTCTTTATCTCTGCTCATATCTGTTATTCCATCCATTAATTTCATATCTTAGTTTATTGTTTTCTTGTTCTAGGCAATAACACTGGTCAATCATAACAATAACCAAAGCACCACATGGAGTGACAGATCTCACACATGATCCCATCTCCTGCAGGATGCCATTTGCATTGTACACATCACTAATTGTTTAAGTATTTATTGGTGTAAATGTTCATAAAATGGAAGCAAAAAATTAATGGTTTAATTTTTCTGTGTCTGCTTTGCACATGTAAGTTGAAAGGATATTAGTGAAACATGCCATTGTAAATGTTTGTCTATTTATTAAAGAATGTTTGGACACATAAATGTTTATAAAAATTAGGAGCATGTAGAAATTGCTTGTTACATAGCATTTAATTGTTTGTTACATGGTATTTAATTGCTTGTTACATGGTATTTAATTGTTTGTTACATGGTATTTAATTGCTTGTTACATGGTATTTAATTGTTTGTTACATGGTATTTAATTGCTTGTTACATGGTATTTAATTGTTTGTTACATGGTATTTAACTGCTTGTTACATGGTATTTAATTGTTTGTTACATGGTATTTAATTGCTTGTTACATACTATTTAATTTTTTGTTACATGATATTTATCAGACCCCAATATAATTTATTTTAATTTCATTTTCATTAAATTAAATTTACATTTTGATATGAATTTTAAGAATATTCCCTTGAAAGAAAAAAAGCAGCATTTGGAGGTATACCAATTTAGTCTTTCACTTTTATTCTTAAAAAAATGTTTCTCAGTACAGATAATGCTGGTAAAACTTGACTGGACAGGATAATATACATGGAAAACTTTTTCTCAATATTAAATGCCTCATGTTCTCACAAAATAAAAATCTCATGTCAAATTTTTTTATGTACACAATTATCAATCTTTTAAAATCTTCGTCACTACATGTAACAGAAAAGAAAACTAGGATACAAGTGCATTGGCTTGCAATCACAAATTGTCACAATTTTCTTACTGCATATTCTAATCCCATTCCCACCCCACCGCCAGACAGTGCCCCAGGGTTATAATATAAAGTCTATCACATAGGTGATATGGCTTCTAGCTGTGACTGCATATATAATGCTTTAGATAGAAAACATTTGAAAATACCTTTGCAGTTACCAAATTTGAAATTACAGTATGACCTTTCATCTCCTAACCAAGACCCCAGGGGTTGGAGATGAGAATCAGACACTCCTCCCACGGTGGTAAGATGACTACAGTTTTGAGGAATTTCACCTACTGGTTGACCAATTTTATAATTGTTGTCCAGACACTTTTTTAAAAAAGCATGGAGATTATTGCAGGATAATATGTATATGCCAAACTTGAAGACCTTAATTACTGTGGTACAGTATAGGGAAAAAATGCTCATCATGGTCACTGGAGGTGAACAGAGAACAAACAGAATGCAGTATAGCAATTTGCTAAATTCATAGTCCACCCTTGATAAAATCAGCTGCCAATATTGGATGTACTTATTATTGCCTGATAAGATTGTCTGCCTTGATACGCATTTATAGCACTCACAAAGAAAAGGTTTATTTACAGCTTCTTATAAACAGTCAGCAAAACTTTTCAGGTGGAATTTTAAGGTAGAGTTTGGTTAATGGTTGTTTTTTTTATATATCTCCAGTGTACAATGAATTCAACTATCAAAAGAATTTCTTGTTTTCTTTCCTTGTGGTAAATAGATAAAATTGATTACAAAATTGTGTCTTCTTTATTGATGGGATGAATCCATCAATAATTTATAAAGCTATATTACTCAACCCTGATAAATTGACTAATAAAATTTGATATTGTTATGTTATAAACATGCTAAAATGTACTTAAAATTTTCTTTGTATCATCCACAGTATAAATTCTGCACTCTTTAACCTTTCAAATGTGAATTTCCCTCATTTCACACTTATGTGTGGATATGAATAGTAAAAAATTAATTAAAATTAATATGTACTCACTTATAAGATCATTCCAATTGCAAACTGCATAGACACAGATCTGACATCAAATAATGTGCCAGCAGATCTGGGTCTGTGCAGTTTCTTCAGAGTAATCAATAGAAAAAAACAAAGAACATAGACCCTGATCTGCAGCAGCATTTTGCAATGATGGCAGTTTTTCTTGATTTTTGTGATGAGAGCATATGCCTTGGCTGCAGGAGGTCGTGGGTTTGAGCCCTAGATGAGTCATACCAAAGACTTTAATAAATGGTACTAACAGCTGCCACACAAGGCGCTCAGTAGTAAGAAGTTAGTGTTAGAACTGGTTGGTCTAGTATCAGGATAATGTGACTAGGTGGGACATCATGGGTGGGACATCATGCTGCCCCAGTGCTAGACATCATGATAAATTGCCACATTACAGACATCATAGTGATATGACCGAAAAATTGTTAAATCCAAATCACACACACACACGCACGCACACACACACACACACACACACACTTAATTTATAAGGGAAGATATATTGTAGTTTATTTTCTCTAATTATTTTTTGGGGTGTACAAATAATACTTCACAAGAATATTAATTATAATTTTTTGAAGCATCTACAGTTTGCAAATTTTCAAATAAGAAAAGAGTTCTCTGTAAGAAAAAATTATAATCCCAACTACAAATAGGATCTGTATGCCATATATACTCACTTATAAGTCAAGTCCAACAGCAAAAGACATAGACCCTGATCTGATATTGCATAATGCCCCAGCAGATCAGGGTGTGTGTTTTTATTCCACTGATTACAAAGTGCATAGACCCAGATCTGTCAGCATCGTATATGACAGCAGATCTGGGTCTGTGCAGTTTGTATTTGAACTTGACTTGCAAGCTAATATGGATTTGGCTAATGTGTGTATGTGAGAAAGCTTGCCAGTAGCTTCTCATGGGTCGGTGGTTCTTTCCGGGGTTTTCTTCGGTTCTTCCTCCACCAGTATTACTGGCCACCATGTATAGCCTATCGTGTGATGAAAAATGGCATTAAACCCTACAACAACAAAAACAAGCCAATATATATGTTAGATGAAAGGTGTATGAAGCAATCAAATGTATTTAAGAGAGTCAACAATACATTTATATGCCTCATGAAGTAACTCTTTAGGTTAATCGCCAACAGCAAAGACCCATATCAGCCTGCACAAGATTGTCAAACATATCATTTAACTTTGAAATTAAAAATGTGGTGCTGTATATGCACACATAACAGTCAGTTCCAACTACAAAACTGCATAGACCTAGATTTGCCACCATATAATGTGCCAGTAGATCTGGGTCTATGCATTTTGTAATGCACAGAAATAAATTTGATTATTTCACAGAATAAGTTATTACTGAAATTAGATGCATAAACAGTGACCATATACACTCTGCCATCACATAATGTACTGGTAGATCTTGGTCTGTGCATTTCTGTTAGTTGTAATCAGTAGAACAGACAACATAGAACCTGATCTGCCAGAACATTATACTATGGTTGATCAGGGTCTATGTTGAGTGCTATGCAATGGCATATCAGGTTTTTTTGTTGTTGTTTGTTGTTGGACCTGTTGTGTAAGTTATAGCATTTGCACACCATCTTGTATGTCTGTAATTCCCTAATCATTTTAAAAACAAAATGTTTCAAGGACCTAAAATTGCACAAAGCTTAGCCTGTTCATTTATTGAATTATAAGTTCTAACCTAATTGTCACCATGGGGTCCCAAACACTGTAGTGTTTCAAACTGAATGTGAGTTTCTTTAGTAACACCATCACCATAGTTGCCAAGTCCTTTCACCTATAGTAATTCAAGTAACAGATGTGATGTAGTTCACCATCTTTGGTAATCTAAGTAATTCCATAAATTTTGAAGTTAATCTCTTTCAATACATATATACAAGAGTTCCTCTTTTTTATTTGCTCAATTTATTTTAGAAATATGACAATTAGGCATTGCAAATAACAATGGATGCAGATGACAGATTATACTGAAATGGACTATTCTAGAAACCAGAAAGGGTAGTGAGTCATCTGTATGTTTGTTTTCATCATGAGCTTCTGTTTGCTTTGATGCCAATAAGTCAACAGTGTTAGGGACCCTTTGGCAACTATCAGGTTAAAAATTAAAAATCCATGAATGAAAAGACTAAGTTTTGTGCATTTGTTACATCCCTGATGCTGTTCTTTTTTAAAATCAGTAGAAGGGTACAAACAAATGGAAGGGTATGCAAATACTATACATGTATGGTAACAATTCATTCCCTGTAACATTCAAGGTTTCTTTTGCCTATGAGTACACTAGCTGACCTTTAAAACAGAGAAACTTGATATTAACATGAGGTGACATTTGTTTGGTCAGCAGGTTTTCATTACATAATATGTTGCACTGCCCATATATTGGTGACCTACACTGAAAGTTAGATCAAGGGCATGTGACAGTTTGGCACTGAAAATTAGATCAAGGGCATGTGACAACTTGGCACTGAAACTTAGATAAAGGGCATGTGACAGTTTGGCACTGAAACTTAGATCAAGGGCATGTGACATTTTGGCACTGAAACTTAGATTAAGGGCATGTGACATTTTGGCACTGAAACTTAGATCAAGGGCATGTGACAGTTTGGCTCTGAAGTTTACTAATGCAAAGATCAAAGTGTTTTGTAACACTGAAATATTAGATCTCATAGTAAAATGTATACATGTACCTTTTGAATGAGCAATTCTTGCTTTTCAATTGTAATGCATATTGTACTAGCAGTAGTACATTTCCTGATATTACAATACATGCGAATCTCCCACATGGGAGGTTTTTCTCCTGAGTTCAGGGGTGTCTCCTATCACTCACTGAAATCTCCCGCATAAGTTTTTAGTGAAAATTTAATTTTTTACCAGTTTCTTTTCTTTATTGATTGGTTCAAGTGTAGTATATTTATGGTGATACTGCCTGTGATCACATGACTGTAAACTGGCTTAAGCAGGGCAAGACAATGTAGCTGCTAATTTAACTCTTTATCTTTGATCTTGTAAGCATGGTCAGCTGGCTTCATTGTTTGAAGTTTTTCCAGGCAATAATTATACTATGTATGAATAGCAATTCTGAAAGAATAAAACACATTAATTATTACAAACATTACTTTGATTGTCTCTACAAGGTAAATGTGCATAAAGTTGTTGATATGGATTATAGTCTGCGCTATGTATGGACAGAATTCAAGAGGTTATGGTTTGACTTGTATTAAAGTTTGTCCAGATGTCCATGCATGCATTATATCCTAATGCAAACTGAAATATTACATGCAATTCAATGATGGTTGGAAACAGTAATTTCATTGTTGCAATAATTGTTCCAAGGAACCTAAATATGCATTCTGTTCTTCCTGTAAAACTGAATTTAAAGTGTGTTATGGTGACATCATGCAGGAACCCCATCTCATACAAGCAAACTGTGACAACAAATATGCCATCACTGAAATCCATGTTTGCAGAATATGCACCAAATGCAAATAGTGTTACACATGCTGAGACACTTTTTTGCCAACTATATAGCCAAATATAATTTTCTCCCATTTCTGGTAGCAGATCACTTTTTGTCAGATCTAGTCAAAATAATGTTCCTGAACTTGAAATCACACAAAGGTTCTCATGCAAATTAACAAAAACTATTAAAATTATGATGCAAGCTGTGCATGCTGGAATGCATTGTTCATGTACTTATTACTAAAGTGTAAATGTTTTATTGTTCATAAAAAAACAATTGTATTATAATAATAATAATAATAATAATAATAATAATAATAATAATATGATTAACAATGATATGAATAATATAAATAATAAGGGTACAGTACAGAAACTAATCCATAATGAAAGGGATGAAATAAGTTTTTATCTATAAGACTTATAAGTGAAAATCATTCTCTGATTTGATTGTTATTGTTAGGATGGTGTAATCTGCAACTTAATGTATACATCATTGCTTCATGTGGACAATCTTTGTACATTAAAACACCATTAGGTGCCTGGGGCTGTAATAAATTCTAATCCGATTATGTACATTGTCTTATCTCCAAAGATCAACACTGATAATTTATCAACTATTGGTGGGTGCACAATCAAATTATCAGAGTGCATGACTGACTGGATACCACAGTGATGGGTACCTTTAAAAGAAAATTTCATTCCAATGGTTTTGTTTTTAATTATTTTCAGTAAAATTCAAAAAGGAATTATATTGATAGAATTGTATTTTCTGGATTTAAGCCTTATGAAACCATTGCAAAAGATTCTGTAATATTCCAGAGACAGAAATCTTCAATGTGACAATTGCAGTGGATATGACTGTGACAATCACAACATAATGATTGGAAACACAACAGTGTTCTGTCAAGAGTTAGAGAAATCCCAACATTTTTTACATCATTTGTGTCCCACCTGGATATCATCTGTACAGAGAAGGGCTCTACTTCTGCCTGTTGAAGATTTCCATATTGTCTACTTCATCTTCTGTCAAGTCTTGCAATCATGGCCTACCTAAACCCAGACATCAATGAAAATATCTCAACTAAAACAGGTGAGTTCAGTGACCATTTATTTATTTTGAGGATGGGAATTAAGTTCTTCTAACAATAAGAATGCCTAAAAAACAAAGTTTATAAGAAATAAACAGGGTTGCCTTATATATAATAATATTTTAATATATCTATTGTATATCCATGCCAACATGCCAAGTAAATTTCAAAGTTCTAATGTTTTTGCATTTTAGATTGCAGTGGTGAAGCTGTCTGGGATGTTCCTGATATCAACAGTGAAAGAACTGCACTGGAAGATGAAATTTAGGTCTTCAGTCTGACTCGCAAAGAAGAACTTCCAAAATTTGACCCAGATGGTCCCAGTCTTGAGCAGTTTTGACAAACATTCAGAACTCTGACTCTATCCACAGGCAGGAAATGGACTCAGTAGAATTGTATTGATATTGCCACATTCCAATTCAGACACTGAAAATTCAGGCAGAGTTGAGAGGTAGTGACAGTACATAATCTTTTAAGTGTTACGATCAATGATGATGAGGACAATAATCCAGGCAATGATCTCATCAGAAATGATAAAACTGCTTGTGTTACTTACATAGAGGGAATGAAAGGCAAAAGGTTAATTTGAAATAGCTGAATTGGATATTTTAATATTTAACGGAAATTTGTTCAGTGGTAGAAATTTTTATTTTTTTGCATGCTAAAAATCAGGTCAATTAAAATCCTAGTTCTTTGAGGTTAAAATTCCTGACCCAATTTGGCTGATCTCCTGATCTGTTCTGCACTGAATTCTCATATTTATTACATGAATGCATTACTGTGTTGCTTTATCCATTCTTGACACTAGTCTCCAGTCCAGAGAGATTATTCCCACCTCTAATTAGAAATTGGAGGACTAAAATAAAAAACGTGATCACCCTCTTGTACTTCAGTCAAGTTCATTATTTGGAATATGATCCTATTTTCCATAGATTTCATCTGGTGTCTTGGTCTGCTCAGAGTATTCAACATCTAAATTGTCATTTGGCATTTCTACTGTCGATCATATCTTCCTTTGTGATGCATTTTATATTTTTTCCTCCATCCTTGAGTAAGTTATGTTTATCTTTGTCACTTTTAATTTAATTTGAGGATTTGTTATACCTCACTATCGAAGCAATGCTTCATAGTCATTATCATCTGTTAGTAACTGGCACTGAATATTTCCCATCCAGTTTTTGCTCTGGTTTATTGTTTATTTCTTGCATTTCCTTTCAGCAATCATTTTGCCACAAGGTATGGGTAAATGCGATTATAATTGGCCCTTTGGGTAACACTATATGACCTATGATAGGCTATTTGGCAGACACACTCTAAATGACCTATAATAGGCCATTTGGCAGACACAGTCTATATGACCTATAATAGGCCATTTGGTAGACACAGTCTATATGACCTATAATAGGCCATTTGGCAGACACAGTCTATATAACCTATAATAGGCCATTTGGCAGACACAGTCTATATGACCTATAATAGGTCATTTGGTAGACACAGTCTATATGACCTATAATAGGCCATTTGGCAGACACAGTCTATATGACCTATAATAGGCCATTTGGCAGACACAGTCTATATGACCTATAATAGGCCATTTGGCAGACACAGTCTATATGACCTATAATAGGCCATTTGGTAGACACAGTCCACCTGCATAGCATGCACTTCTTGTGTAGACAAGGACAATTGTTCTTTTCTGCTGCATTTAGCCAGACAAGATATGGAACATTGCAGAAAGTTGTTATGGGTGTATGGGCCAGGAAAAAGGACCCGCTTCTACCTTTGTCACTTGAAAACCTCTCTCTGTTTTGTCCCAAGGCACTGGGTACCATGCAGTGGTGAGTGGGTACCAGATCAAGTGAGTCATCGAGTGTTTGACACCAGGTGCTTGGCTTTAAATGCTATAGGGAGACTGTCTTTAAGACATCTAAGGTTTTGCTAATCACAGTAAAAGCCTTTGAGGGCCACTCAGTTTGACTATTCAATGCAAAGGATACTTAGATCTGCCCTTCTATGGGATCTGTATTTCTATTGGGAAACAGTGATTAATTTATCCCAATCCCCAAACCAGAGAATCTTATCATTGTGGCATGCTTTGTTCTCATGTGAAGGCTTCCTCTATAGCATCTCCAGGTCTCATAGCAAACTGAGGACCTTAACAAGGACTTCTTTACACCTGGATACCTTTAGAGTACAAATTTCATCACCATTTGAGTTGCTTAAAAAGTGAAGACAGGTTTCAGCCTAGAATTCCATTAAACACACCTAAACCTCACTCCTTCTTATACATCAATGTCTCATATTCAGGCTGGCATAATCACCATAAGCCCAAGAGGGTAGTCCTGCTGTGCCTGTAGTGATCACCTAGGAGTCCAAGAGGGTAGTACTGCAGGGCCTGCAGTGATCATCTTGAGTCCAAGAGGGTAGTCCTGGAGGGCCTGCAGTAATCACCTAGAGTCCAAAAGGGTAGTACTGCAGTGATCACGTAGAGTCCAAAAGGGTAGTACTGCAGGGTCTGTAGTGATAACCTAAGAGTCCAAGATGGTAGTCCTACAGTTATCACCTAGAGTCAAAGAGAGTAGTACTGCAGGGCCTGCAGTGATCATCTTGAGTTCAAGAGGGTAGTCCTGCAGGGCCTGTGGTCTCCAAAATAATCTCTCATTCATATGAGCAAGCTAGAAATGCTGTGCCAGTAGGTAGCAGAGGCACATTTTCATCTTTGATAAGGCTGATGGTAGACTTGTTCATAACAAGGTTGGATAACAATCTCTTGTTTATGTCTCTCCAGTGCCAGATCATAGTGCATTGGTGGAAGATGCCTTCCTTGTGTGGTAGGATACCTTCTCACTGCTAAGAATATTCTCTCAGATTCTTTACAGAGTCAGGATCTCAAGTAACAGCTCAACCTGATG
Organism: Sinohyriopsis cumingii; assembly: GCA_028554795.2. Lineage (NCBI taxonomy): Eukaryota > Metazoa > Mollusca > Bivalvia > Unionida > Unionidae > Sinohyriopsis > Sinohyriopsis cumingii. Next base: position 147,262,685 of record CM068829.1, read on the forward strand.
TAACTCCAGTAATCATGGTTCATTGACATCTTCAACCTGCTGCTCAATGACCCCATGGAATTGCCCCTAAGGAGGAATCTATTGTTGCACCACAGAGGATCCCTCTTGAAAACACTCACTATGCCACCTCTTATCCAACAATCTATCTACCAGTTTTTTTTAGCAAAGTTGGCAGATGAATCACTCAGGATAGACAGCACTCAACTTCCAAGGATTACAATGCCAAATGGAGAATTTTTCATAATTAGTGCAGTAGGAAAAGCATTTATCCTGTCTGTTCCCCTATAACTGCAGTACAGTTTTTCTTTTTACTTCATTGAGGAAAAATACCACTCAGTATTCACTATTAAGGACCATAAAGCAGCCCTCTCCATTAAGGGCCATAAAGCAGCCATGTCCATTAAGGGCCATAAAGCAGCCCTCTCCACTACTTTATAGTTCTTTACAGGCTGATCAGATACTTTGAGCTCCAGAGACCAGTCTCACTCTTTAATGCCAGCATGAAACTTTCTGCAGTGAAAATGCATTTTTTAGTATTAATTTTCTGTAATATTTAAGTTTTAGTACCAGTTTATCCATCCTTCCTTGCAATACAATCATTTTGGCTTTAACTTCATGACCACATCCTTTTTAAAAAGAAACTTGTAAATGTGTAAACTAAAGATAACAAAAGTTTTCCAACTCTATTTACATTTTTCATATTTATGAAGTTAATACCTTTGAAAAAATTGTGTGTATGTTCCTTTTAATTTCAAATTTAAAAGTGTTTTTGCAAGATTATATATCTAGAATTTTCACAGAATCATTTCTGTGTTAACTTTTTATAGATATTTGTATTCAAATATCTAAATATCCCATAGTTTTATAAGTTTAGATTCTGTACTTTATTTAAATTTTGCAACTTTTGATTCAAACTAAATTTTGGAATCCAGCTGATAAAGTTGTAATGTGATGGGAATAGCTGATGTCCACTCAGATATAATACAAATTTGTACTGTCCATTATTTGAATACACAACAAAAGAAGTTCTACAAGGCCATGCTTACCCTAGTAAAATTAACATCCAACTGCAAAGTTGTTGTTGCTTCAAATTTAACACCATTTCTCTGTACATGGCAGCCAGTATAACTGGTGGAGGAAGAAACCAAGGAAAACCCCAGTAAGAACCATTGACCCACAGGAAGCTATTGCAAACCATTCTGACCTACCAGGAGATTATCAAGGTCAATCAAGCTTCTCAAACTGGGAGTCCCAGACCATGTTCTCCAAAAATTGTGAGTCCACATAGGAAAAATTGAGGGTCCAGGTGAAAAAAGAGCGTGTCCTTAATTGGAAACTAAATTACTGCATTCAAATAAATCAGTAAAATTGTACAGTTGTCAACATCCCTAGTCACTTTCAAATATGATTTTTTTTTTACTTCAGTTTCTGTCATTATTTTTCTTGCCATCTAGGGCATATTTTCTTATAACTTTTGAAAAACATGCATCCACTGAATTCAAAAGTTGAAAAACTAATGTTCCTGGGCTAGTTATCACAAGCTGACCAAAAGGATGCACAGTGTTGAGTCCAAGAGATGTGCCTGAAGTCCTTACAGAGACATCTGGAACTATTAAAGTCTTTGCTGTAGTTATGTCTGGTTGCCATAACAAAAGTAAATATAACAAGTAAAGCTCCAAGTCCTCTCTTCAGCATGGGGCCCCAGGGTCACCAAGTGCTCTAAGGCACCAGTCTTAAAAGATCACGCATGCATCTTGACTTCTGTCCACATGGGTTCAAGTCTCAGCTCAACCAACAGGGCTCAGGGATATGTGAGAAAGCTTGCCAGTACCTTCCACTGGGTTGGTGGTTCTTTCCAGGGTATTCCCATGTTCCTCCTGCTCCAAATATACTGGCTGCCATGTATAGCCTAACATGTGGATGTGACAAAGTCCACAAAAACCAAACCAAATAATTAAAAGTGAAATAATTTGGCCATATCTTAATCTTAAACCAAATTATCTAGTAATATCTGACAATTCAAAAGGATTTAAAAGTTCAAAAAGGTATTTAACATGAATAAATGCAAAGAAACAGTGTCACTTCCATATATTTCCATGGTAAGTCTGTATACTTTTATTTTATTTCAAAGTCTGGCAAAAATGTTTCTGTTGATGCAAGTTTTATATATTCAACCTTTGTACCCCTCGAGGAAAACTAGGGTGGAGGACAAAAAATCATACCCTCTCTCACAGATTGCATTCACATGGACAACACATATACAAAGTCTGTCCAACACAAATTCAAATAATGTTAATTAATTGCAGGTTTTATACATTTGACCTTTTATCTGTCCAGGGACCCCAGGGTGGAGGCCTTAAAAATCATAACCCTTCATGCAGATTACTGGTACGTGGGCAACCTGTGTATGAAATTTTGGTGGATTTCCACCAAGAACTTAAGGGAGGAGATTTGGTTGAGAACAGACAGATGGAGAGTATTACAGTATCCTAATGCATGGGACGTGGGGATAATGAAGCTCTTGTATAAACATGTATACTTCAACCTGTCATATCCACTAAAACATATTATAACATTCATTCATAAACACAGATAACCTAAAGCTTTTTTGGGTCCTGAAATCATTTGTATCTCTTACTTTTGTCAGTAGATTTATGTAATTTGGTTCAAAAATATTTTAAACATCTCCGTTTCTAATTTGTGGAAATCCTCTTGACATTCCATTCTAAGCCTTTGAGCTCATTGTAGTCAAAATACTTATCCACTGGTTTATTTAATATTTTTCTGGCAGATATAAAAGCATGCCCCATAAATCCTTAACATTAGAAAAGCCTATTTCAGGAAATGTTGAACAGTGTCAGGGCTTAAACTCAAGATTTCCACACTGCTAATGAGATTTTAATTTTTGACATCATGTGGTTGAGTATTTTATAAAGTCAGTCTGTCAAATTAAATAAGCTGAAGTGATTTTTTTAAATTTATATTCAAAAGAAAGTATTTACTTAGGACCCCCACAACTAATGAGTTTGCTAATTGGAATTTAATAAAAGATTGCTTACACTGTATGTGTTTGGTCTGTGCATTAGAGTGGACCTATTTGGTGTTTTCATGTGCATACATGGGGAATTATAACTTTGTATTATGTTTGAGTTAATATTGATATGCATATGGAGTACTTATATGTTTGTTATGGTTTATATTATATTCAACAAGGAAATGGGACAAAAAATTCATTTAGACAAAGTTTGCTTGAAGAGAAGAACTTTAAACACTCAGAATATGCATTGCTGTTTTTAAGTCCACAAAGAGAAAATGTTACTAATGGAACTGTGTTCCTGATGTGATTCTGTTACTGTTGTGATTGTGTTGCTGCTGTGATTCTGTTATTGTTGAAATTGTGTTAATGGTAGGATTGTGTTACTGATGGGATTGTGTTACAGATGGAGTTGTGTTACTGATATGATTATCTTAATGATGGGATTATCTTACTGATGGCATTGTGTTGCTAATGGGATTGTGTTACTGATATGATTGTCTTACTGGTTTGATTGTGTTACTGATGTGGTTGTGTTATGTATGAGATTGAGTTACTGTTGGGATTGTGTTACTGATGTGACTGTGTTACTGGTAGGATTGTCTTACTGGTATTGGTTTACTGATGGGATTGTGTTACTGCTGGGGCTGTGTTTATGATATGATTGTCTTGCTGATGGGATTGTGTTACTGATGTGATTGTCTTATTGATGGGATTGTGTTACTGATGTGATTGTCTTACTGATGTGATTGTGTTACTGATGGGATTGTCTTACTGATGTGATTGTCTTACTGATGGGATTGTGTTACTGATGTGGCTGTGTTATGTATGAGATTGAGTTACTGCTGGCATTGTGTTAATGGTGTGATTGTGCCACTGGTAGGATTGTCTTTCTGGCATTGTGTTGCTAATGGGATTGTGTTACTGATAGGGCTGTGTTTCTGATGGGATTGTGTAACTGATATGATTGTCTTACTAATAGGATTGTGTTATATTGATGGGATTGTGATACTGACGTGGTTGTGTTACTGATGGGAATGTTTTACTAATGAGATTGTGTTAATGATGTAATTGTCTTACTGATGGGATTGTGTTATATTGATGGGACTGTGTTACTGATGGGGTTGTGATACTGATGGGATTGTGTTACTCATAGGATTATGTTACTGATGGGATTATGTACTGATGTGGCTGTGTTACTGATGGGATTGTGTTACTGATGGGACTGTGTTACTGATGGGATTGTGTTACTCATAGGATTATGTTACTGATAGGGTTGTGTTACTGATGGGATTGTGTTACTCATAGGATTGTGTTACTGATGGAATTATGTTACTCATAGGATTATGTTACTGATGGGATTGTGTTACTCATAGGATTGTGTTACTGATGAGATTGTGTTACTGATGAGATTGTGTTACTGATGGGATTATGTTACTCATAGGATTATGTTACTGATAGGATTGTGTTATTGATGGGATTGTGTTACTCATAGGATTGTGTTACTGATGGAATTATGTTACTCATAGGATTATGTTACTGATAGGATTGTGTTATTGATGGGATTGTGTTATTGATGGGGTCATGGTAGTGAGGGGATTGTACTGATAATAAAATAACTATGCATGCAAAATTCAAAAGAATTGTCCTCCTATCCATTATGGTCATATAAACTTTGCCACACATCCATCCCAAGGTCAACTTGGCTTAAATGAAAATGGTGCCACAACATCAGTCATCTCAAAAATATTATTATTGCTACTCTTCCTGAAGGGGTGGTTGGATAATTTTTTTGATTTCACTGAAAGTTTTCTTATGATGTTGAGTTGGACCTAAATGAAAATGGTGCTGATGCTGTGTCTATTATGGATGTTATATAACAGCCATCATAGAAATTTTGTTACCATTACTGCACCTGAATAAAAAGTCATCTTGACATTTTACTATGCACTAGAAGACTTCTTATGATGTTTACATGGTTGTAAACAACAATTGTGCCAATCTGAATCCTGTATGGCTACCATGGTGGCCATCTTGAAACGTTTGTTATTGCCATTCCCCCTGAAGTACTCTAAGTACTAATCCAGTTCCCATTGTAAACCTATGCAAACACCATGATATTGAAAATTTAATAACTTTAAATTTCTGAGCACTCATGATCAAACTTACATTTATCAGTATAGACATATCCTTCATGACAGCTTATGTTTTGAGAAAACCATAAAAGCTGTCATATTTTCTGGATCTACATGTTTGAAACGTGCTTTCAATACAGCACTAACAAGTCAGGTGCTTTCAATACAGCACCTACGAGTCATATGCTGATTTCAGCAGACTTCCTAACTCAGATCTGTAAAAGGACCGAAATTCTATCAATAAAACAATGTTTCTGCTATTGACAGTTACAACAAGGATAACCTCTCAAAAGATTCTTTTTAATAAAATCCTGCTTTCAGTAACCAATCCTGACCAGCCCAATCTATATACACTCTATTTTATCGTTGTTAGACTGTTCCCATTCTTTCATATGATTAGTGTCATGAATGGATAGTCATATCAACATGGGGTTTTCATTGAAAGGTTTTTTATGATGTTAAATTGATGGCTACCATGGCTGTTATCTTGAAAAGCTTGAGATTTCTATTCTTCCTGAATGCATTTTAATATTCTTACTGGGTTTTCACCCAAAAACTTTCTTATGATGTCTAGTTGGTTGTATTGAAAATGTTGATATTTCTACTCCTTGGGAAAGTCATACTGACATTAAGTTTTCACCAGAAAATTTCTCATACTTGAAAATGGTTCTAATATGGTTGCTACAGTACATGTAGCTATCTTGAAAATCTTGTTTTGCTATTCCTCTTGAATGGATGGTGTTATCATATGTCACTGGTTTTCATTAATTGCCTTCTTGTGATGCCTAGTTGGTCCAAAATATAAAAATTGTACTGATCTTATGTCCAATATGGCCACCAGACCAGCCATCTTGTTATCAGAACTCATTCTGAACAAAAGATTATATTGACATGGAATTTCCATCAGAAGTCTCCAAATTTTGGGTCTAAATTAAAATGGTGATATTTGCATGCCTCTATAGTGGCCATCTTAATAATAGCACTACTCCAGAACTAATGGTTTTATAAGTACGGGTTTTTGCTGAAAAACTTCTTATGATGTCTTATGAGGTCATAGGGTAGCTGAGTGGCTCTCACCTTTATAAATCACTCACAACTCACCTTTATAAATCACTCACAACTCACCTTTATAAATCACTCACAACTCACCTTTATAAATCACTCACAACTCACCTTTATAAATCACTCACAACTCACCTTTGTCCAGAAGGGTTTGAGAAAAAGCTTGCTAGTAGCTTCCCGTGGGGTGGTGTGTCTTCCTGGGTTCTTCCTTGGACAAATATACTGCCTATGATATAAAGCCTATCATTTGTGAAAATAAGGTGTTCAACCCCACAAAACCAAACCAAACCTAAATGAAAACACTGCTGCTCAGACATCTGATATGGTCACTATGAAGTGGCCATCTTGAACATCATATCACTACTTCTGAAAGAATGGTCATATCAGCATAGGGTTTTCAATTAAAAATAGTGTCATTCTGACCTCCAATATGGCCACCACAATGGCCATCTTGTAAATCTTGCTATAGCTATTTCTCCAGGATGGCTGGTTGTATTGATATAGTGCTTTAGCTAAAAGACTTCTTATAATGATAGGTTGGTCCTAAATGGAAATGGTCTTCAAAATAAAAAGTCGTATCAGCATGGGGTTTTCACCAGTAAACTTTTAAAGTGTTGTAAATAATATGAAATTTAAAATATTGTTATTGCTATACCTATTAAATGGAAAGTCACTTTGAGATGGAGCTTTCATCAGATGAGTTCTTATGGGTTTCTAGTTGGTCCTAAATGAAAAGGATTCAAACTGACCTTCAGTATGGCACCATGGTGGTCATCATGAAAATATTTTTATCTATACCTGACCCAACTGGATGGCCATATCAGAATGGTGTTGTCACTAATGGACCTCTTGTGTTACCTAGTTGATTCTAAATGGAAATGGTGCCAATCATATATCCAATATGGCTGCCATAATAGCCATCTTGAAAATCATGTCACTACTCTCCCTAAATGGAAGATCATATTGACATAAGATTTTCATCAAAAGATTTCTAATGATGTCTTCTTCGTCCTTATTGAAAATATTACCAATCTGACATCCATATTGTCCAGTTTTAAAATCTTGTCATTGCTGTAGAATTTTAGAGATGCTTTCAACGCTCAGTAGTTAAAAGGAAAAATGGTCTTATCTTGAATTCTGGGAATTTTCTCTGGCATCAGTCCCTTCAAAATACTCATATTTTTTTACTTTGTTTTTTAATAAAATCTTGTAATTATAGTTCAAGAAGTGCTTTTTTGGTAGATAAATAAAATTTGGTAGGCAAATATATGTGTACTTATGTAGATGACCTCACTGGATTGTCATGCCAGTATTGCAATTTTCCAATCTTTTTACCTTTTGGACTTGGTCAATACATGAGCATTTGTGTTTTATAATCCCAAATATAGTTATTATTATTCTTATTATTGGGTTTATTATTATTATTTTTATTATTAAAGCAAATTTTAGCAAGTAGATTGTAAGAATTACATATATTGTACTACTGTATGTGTTTTTTGCATAAATTCTAGTTACCTTACTGCAGAAGTAATTGGAGAAACATTGCAGGGAATCCCTGATCCATTAGATCATGCCAGTAGCAGATGAACAGGAAGTGAAGGATCTATTAACTCCTCCTCTTCTTCAGCATCAAAGAACAAGGGGAAAGAAGAGGTGGTAGAGAACAGTGTTAATTTGAAGGACATGTGGTACAACAATTAGCTTCATGAATGGGAATCAAGCTGTCTTACTGCCAAGTCAAGAATTACTGCCAGAACTGTCTCAGAGACTGATCATAGCACTGACTCAGCAGTTTTTGTGACACACCCATTTAAAAGTACAACACATTACTTCATTGTTATACATGTAACAGTTAAGATGAACTACAGCAGGCAAAGATGGCAAAGACGTACCATTGTGTAAAGTCATCTGTTGAAAATTCTTTGCTGTTCTCAAATTGTTCCATCAGAATTGCTGCAACTGACTTTTCTTTTCCCACAACAGGGAACTTTATTTTTGGCTTACTAATTGCCAATACTTCCATGATAACTCATGCACATCAAACTTGTGGTAGTGGATACATTATACATGTAGTGTTACTGTAGAATCAGAATAAAACAACATTAGTTATTTGAAAAATTGGTGACACTTATTTAGAGAAACAAAAATTTGAAACTTGATTTCTTTTATTGTTCTATTAGTAAAAGACTGATGCTGTGGTTCTCAAATTTGTGAGTTCTGTACTCAAATTTGAGACCTTGTTTCACTTAAATTAACCAAATATCTCAGAAAAGTGAGATTTATTAAGTTATATGTCTTAGTGACTTCTCAGTTATGAACAAATCTGCACTGAATTCTGCACACATCAGGGTATGAATAATAATAATAATAATAATAATAATAATAATAACAACAAGAACAACAATAATAATAATAATAATAATAATAATAATAATAATAATAATAATAACAACAACAATAATAATAATAATAACAATAATAATAATAATAATAATAATAATAATAATAATAATAACAACAATAATAATAATAATAATAATAATAATAATAATAATAATAATAATAATAATAATGATGATGATGATGATGATAATAATAATAATAATAATAATAATAATAATAATAACTACAATAACAATACTATTTTAAAATGATAACTTAATTACATATAAAGATTTTATCTTCCTTGAGGCCCTTAGTTATGTACAATATTTTGTTATTTACAGATACATCATATTTCTTACAGATATATTTCTTGAATTCTTCCTGTCCAGAAAAAAGTGTATTGGTTATTCTACAGATAAAGTGTTAGGAATTTGTGAAATGAAAGTAATCTCTCCAATCTGATGGACAATCAACACAAGACCTGTCCTGGCTTGTGGAATTGCAGTTATTAAAAATCTGATCTCTTCAGTTTTTACTCTCGTTACCTCCAACAGAAATCCCAGTCTTGATTATAAAAAATATAAAGTGCACAAAAAATATATAATTTTATTTTTTGGAAATTATTAATTAGCATTATGATTGGGTCAAAAGCAGATATGTATCACTACATCAAATGAAGCTAAAAACTCTATGTCAGTCAGTAAATTTGCACTACACCTGGATATAATTTAAATATTTTGTGAGAGTTGATAGATGTTGTAGAACACAGAGTGTGAGGTTACCTACACTGTATAAAACTCATGTTCATATAGAAGGAACATGACCTTGAAGAATGGTTTATGATTTATAGCAACAAAAGAACATGTGGAATAAATGGCTTTAAGAAAACAAAGAAAAAAACATAAAATACATATATGTATATATATATATGTATATATGTATATACTGTCACTATAACTCATTGAAATAAAACCTCTCTGCTGTGAAATCCAATATAAAATTTTAATCCATTGTCTATTTTATATTAATTTGACCCTCATGAAACCAAAAGATTCTTAGAGCATTAGACCATTTCTGCATACACTTGCTTGCACATAAAGTTCAACTGCAAACAACATAGATCCTGATCTGCCATCACATAATGTGCCAGCTGATCAAAGTCTATGCTGTTTTGTTCTACTGATTACTCATAGCAAAATGTATTTACCCAGACCTGCCAGTACATTATGTGACAGCAGACCTGGGTCTGTGTAGTTAGCAGCTGCAATACACTTATCTTGAGCATATGTGATAATGGACTCAAATGAGTGTAAGAGTAAAATAAAGCAACATATGTAGATACAATTAAATCTTAATTACAACATGCAACTATCTCAGGAATTGAAACACCAGAGATATTTATATGTGCAAGTATAGTGGGTGAAGGAATAGAAATCATCATTAAATTTAAGAACTGCTCAAAACCAAATTTTATATTTGGTCATGATGATGTTTTATCTTAGGAGGTTTCAGTGTATCTTGTTCAGTGATCTGCAAGTACAATTAACAACAGCACACCAGTTTTATCAAATCTTTTTTTTTTGTAATTTGTGTGACATATTAGTCTTTTAGAAAATGGTCTCTGAATGATTTTTAACTTTGTGTTTTTTATGTTTTCAATACTTCAAAAGTGATATCTTAACATTAGCCATGCTTCTCAAAATAATAGAAGAGATCATGGTACTTCTCTCTCTCAATCTGTCTCATGATTAGATAGATTTTTTTTATCAACTACCATATGTACTCGCTTATAAGACAAATCCAACTGCAGCCTCAATACCCAGATCTGCCATTGTATAATCAATGTGCCAGCTAATCTGGGTCTATGCAGCTTGTTGCGAGTAGTCAGTGGAACAAACAGCATAGATCATGGTCTGCAGGTTCATTATGCTGTGGCAGATCAGCACCTTTGTTGTTTGCAGTTTGACTTGACCTATAACCATGTATATACAGTATATCTTTGCAGAATATTGTTGTTGTTGTTGTTGTTGTGGAGTTTAATGCCATTTTTCAGCACGCAATAGGCTATACATGGCGGCCAGTATTAATGGTGGAGGAGGAACACGGGAAAACCCTGGAAAGAACCACTGACCCATCAGAAGTTACTGGCAAGCTTTCTCACATACCCACTCATCTGGTGTGCATGTCTGTCTGTCCATACATCTATCCAAAGCCTAGACTAACTCTAGTATTAAAGGTTTTTCTTTCCTTTTATTTCAATAACATTTTATCCTGCCATCTTCATATTTGAAGTACCGTATATGCTCACTTGTACATTACATCCAACTGCAAACTGCAAAGACCCTGATCTGCCATCTCATAATGCAGTTTGTAAGGAGTAATTTGTAGATCAAAAAACAAAAGGATGGTGCATTATACTGATTGCTGTCTATGTTGAGCTCAACTTAACCTGCACTTTATTTTGTCTGCCTAATAAATGTCATCATTTGTTAAAGTATGGGGGTGGGCTTGACATTGAGTTCATGGCCAGTTTTTATGTCTTGATAAAACATGATTCTGTACTTAAATTCAATAGACAAAGAAAGGGACATGTAATGTAACTATCTGAAGTTATGTTGAATTTGTCAGCACAGGTGAAGCTTTCTTCATTCCTGTTCTTGGTAACAATAATAAAATTCCCCATATTGTTTAGCACTACATGTCATTCATGTACATGTATATCAGAAGAGCTTACAATAGGTACTTGCTTATAAGACAAGTCCAACTGCAAACTGCACAGACCCAGATCTGCCGTCACATAATGTGCCAGCAGATCTGGGTCTGTGCACTTTGTTAGGAGTAATCAGTAGAACAAACAACATAGACTATGATCTGTAGGTGCATTATAGTATGGCAGATCAGGATCTATGTTGTTTGCAGCTGGACTTGACTTATAAGTGAGTAAGGACAGTATGTGATTGTAACTACAGTATGTGATGGACTGTGATTAAGTACAGTATGTGATGGACTGTATTCCAATGGTTGGAACAAGTTTGTTATTGCTAGTATTAATGGAAAGATTGCAAGGAAACATTACAAACACATTTTTTGTATGGTCTAGTTAGTTCTAACTGAAAATGGTACCAAATACACATCTCATATGGCCTAGTTAGTTCTAACTGAAAATGGTAACCCATAGATGTCTCATATGGCCTAGTTAGTTCTATATGAAAATGGTACCCCATAGACATTTCATATGGCCTAGTTAGTTCTAAATGAAAATGGTACCCCACAGACATCTCATATGGCCTTTATTACATGTTGAAATGTTATTGCTACTGCTCCATAATGGATGTTTTGTCAACAAAGGTTTTCACTAAAAGTCTTGAGTTACCTAGCTGGTCCTAAATGGTGTATCCAGCATGGCCATTTCATCTTTACAATTTTCCATCACTACCCATACAATTTTCCATTACTACCCATACAATTTTCCATCACTACCCATACCATTTTCCATCACTACCCATACAATTTTCCATCACTACCCATACAATTTTCCATTAGTACCCATACAATTTTCCATCACTACCCATACAATTTTCCATCACTACCCATACAATTTTCCATTAGTACCCATACAATTTTCCATCACTACCCATACAATTTTCCATCACTACCCATACAATTTTCCATTACTACCCATACAATTTTCCATCACTACCCATACAATTTTCCATTAGTACCCATACAATTTTCCATCACTACCCATACAATTTTCCATCACTACCCATACAATTTTCCATCACTACCCATATAGTTTTCCATCATTACCCATATAGTTTTCCATCACAACCCATACAATTTTCCATCACTACCCATATAGTTTTCCATCATTACCCATATAGTTTTCCATCACTACCCATACAATTTTCCATCACTACCCATATAGTTTTCCATCATTACCCATATAGTTTTCCATCATTACCCATACAATTTTTATAAGGTCCAGTTGGTTCTAAATGAATGTGTTCCCCATATTCACATCCCATATGGCTTCTGTGAATTTTGAAATGGATGATTGTGTCAGTAAGGGGTTTTCTCTAAAAGACTTGTGATACCTGTTTGGTCATAAATAAAAATGGTGCTGATCTGATATCTATCATATCCATCTTTAAAATCTTCCTGTCGCTGCTGTTATGATTCAAGGGTCATAAACTAAGTAACAGAAAGATGCAATACCAACAACCTCTGTAAAACTTAACAAATAATTTAATTAACAAAGTTATAAATGAAAATGCGAGAGGAACTTACAGTATAATGAAGTGAATCCAAAATAATCCCAAAAGAGTTATATTAAAGTCCAAAGGAATGAAAAGTTCCATATAAACTTGAGAACTGTAAATGTATTGATCCACAAGGAATTGTGACATTGTCAAAATGGCATTGTTCAGGACTCTTTGGAATAGTTCACAATAGTTTCAGAGCAAAATTATAGTTAAAAAAAATTTCCACTGAACAGTCGAAAACAAATGTTTTTCTTCTCAAATAATATTGACGCACAAAATAAAACATGTCTGCAGACTCTCCATTACACCAGGAACATAAGAAATTAGTAAACTCAAAAGTAGGAATGAATCTGGTTGCTGAGTTCTCTCCTTATTTACCTTCTGTTACGACAACATTCCTTCACGTGAAAGATCATACTACTCAATAAATATTTAAAAATACCTATTCATGTGACCTAGCCCATCCAATGGGAAATTACTTAATTCTTCTTGAACAATCCTAATCACACCAGCCAATGAGAAATTAAACCAAAGTCATCAACAATTCTTATTATTAAGATTATTATTAGTAATTGTCAACACATATAGAGGCATCTGTTGATAGATCCTATGTAATTTTGCACTCTTAATATTCCTAAAATAGATGCTAGTCACACAGGCAAACTCTAACTAACGATAATCACTACAATTCCAGCCATGAATATAAATTATTAAAATTAGATAAAATCATTTACAGTGTACCAGGATTTTACAAAAGATATAGATATACAAAACACTGCTGCTTCTAAGCTGATTTTCATATCAACATGGGATTTTACTAAAAGACCTCTTATGATATCTTGCTGATATGATGTTTTACTGTCCTAGTCTTGCTCTCCTAGATGAAAATGGTGAAAATCTGACATCTAGTATAGTTGCCATCTTAAAAACCTTGTTATTGTTACTTCTCCTAAATGGACGGTCATATTGGCATGGAGTTTTCACTAAACAGCTTCTTATAATGTCTGAATTACTCCTAAGTGAAATGGTGCTGATGAAACCTCCAATATGTAGTTTTCACTAAAGGGCTTCTTATAATGTCTAAATTGTTCCTAAGTGAAATGGTGCTGATGAGACCTCCAACATGGATTTTTCACTAAATGGCTTCTTATAATGTCTAAATTGTTCCTAAGTGAAATGGTGCTGATGAGACCTCCAACATGGAGTTTTCACTAAACAGCTTCTTATAATGTCTGAATTACTCCTAAGTGAAATGGTGCTAATGAGACCTCCAACATGGAGTTTTCACTAAAGGGCTTCTTGTAATGTCTATATTGCTCCTTGGTGAAATGGTGCTGATGAGACCTCCAACATGGAGTTTTCACTAAACAGCTTATAATGTCTGAATTACTCCTAAGTGAAATGGTGCTGCTAAGACCTCCAACATGGAGTTTTCACTAAAGGGCTTCTTATAATGTCTAAATTACTCCTAAGTGAAATGGTGCTGATAAGACCTCCAACATGGAGTTTTCACTAAATGGCTTCTTATAATGTCTGAATTACTCCTAAGTGAAATGGTGCTAATGAGACCTCCAACACGGAGTTTTCACTAAAGGGCTTCTTGTAATGTCTAAATTACTCCTTGGTGAAATGGTGCTGATGAGACCTCCAACATGGAGTTTTCACTAAACAGCTTCTTATAATGTCTGAATTACTCCTAAGTGAAATGGTGCTGATGAGACCTCCAACATGGAGTTTTCACTAAAGGGCTTCTTATAATGTCTAAATCACTCCTAAGTGAAATGGTGCTGATAAGACCTCCAACATGGAGTTTTCACTAAAGGGCTTTTTATAATGTCTAAATTACTCCTAAGTGAAATGGTACCAATAAGACCTCCAACTTGGAGTTTTCACTAAAGGGCTTCGTATAATGTCTAAATTACTCCTAAGTGAAATGGTGCTGATAAGACCTCCAACATGGAGTTTTCACTAAATGGCTTCATATAATGCCTAAATTACTCCTAAGCGAAACAGTGCTGCTAAGACCTCCAACATGGAGTTTTCACTAAAGGGCTTTGTATAATGTCTAAATTACTCCTAAGTGAAATGGTGCTGATGAGACCTCCAACATGGCAGCCATGATAGTAGTCTTTCAAATCTTGTTATCACTACTTGATCTGACAGATGGTCATATAGACATGACATTTTTACTAAAGATTTGTGATGCTTAGTTGGTACTAAATTTAAAAACATATGCTGGTCAGCCTCCAACATTATAGCCATCTTGAAAATCATTATCACTGCTCTTAAAGACACGGTTGTATCGAGTATCAGCATGGGTTTTCATTGAAGCACTTTTATGTATATATAGTTGGTAATAATTGAACATTATACAATTGTTGCTTCATAGAAGGTGAAAAATCATGTTACAACTACTTCTAAATGGACGGTTGTACTGAAATGTTAATTACTTTTATAAATGAAAAAAAAATTATATCAAAAATTATATGGGGTTCTCACAAAACACATTTATATTTGTTTCTAAATGAAAATGGTGCTCATATGACTTTCAAATGGCACAACAGTGGCCATGTCAAAAATCGTGTTATTGCTGCTCTCTTGTATGAATGGTGGCATGATATTGAGCTTTGACTGACACAATTCTTGGAATATTTCATTGGTTTTGAATTTAAATGGAACAGATCTGACCACCAACATACCTGCACTTTTCTGAAGTAGTTTGAAAACCAGATATAATTGACACTGAAAAATGATTTGAAGGTGAAAGGTCTTGATTCATGTTAGACAAAGACACTGATGGATATCATGGCACAGAAATGACTGACTTAGCTATGGTATTAAATTGGTGGTCCACATATGGACAGTATTAAAAAGGTGCAGTATACTGTATTGTAGCTTCATCCCCACCCCATCCTCTATGATGAGCTATGCATGCCTTGAAAGTTTATCACAGAGAAGTATGTATACTCTTTTGATATTATTGTAAAATGATGCATTAACCAATAATGCTATAGATTAAAAATGTTATGCCACTGTCTGTGGCCACCATGGAGTATACCACTTTATAGTGAGACTGCCTTATAATGAAGTACATTATGCATTATAACACTGTCCATGGCAGTCATGGGTATACTACCTTATAGTTAGACTGCCTTATAATGAAGTACATTATACATGATAACACTGTCCATGGCAGCCATGGAGTATACCACCTTATAGTGAGACTGCCGTATAATGAAGTACATTATACATTATAACACTGTCATGGCAGCCATGGAGTATACCACTTTATAGTGAGACTGCCTTATAATGAAGTACATTATGCATTATAACACTGTCCATGGCAGTCATGGGTATACTACCTTATAGTTAGACTGCCTTATAATGAAGTACATTATACATGATAACACTGTCCATGGCAGCCATGGAGTGTATCACCTTATAGTGAGACTGCCGTATAATGAAGTACATTATACATTATAACACTGTCCATGGTAGTCATAGAGTATACCACCTTATGGTGAGATCCATATAATGAAGTACATTATACATTATAACACTGTCCATGGCAGTCAGAGAGTATACCACCTTACAGTGAGACTGCCTTGTAATGAAGTACATTATACATATAACACTGTCTTATAATGAAGTACATTATACATTATAACACTGTCCATGGCAGTCATGGAGTATACCACCTTATGGTGAGACTGCCTTATAATGAAGTACAATATACATTATAACACTGTACATGGCAGCCATGGAGTATACCACCTTATAGTGAGACTGCCTTGTAATGAAGTACATTATACAATATAACACTGTCCATGGCAGTCATGGAGTATACCACCTTATAGGACACATGGTACTAATTATATGGAAGAACTGTGAACCAGTCTAGAAATGGGTGAACAAATAATAGAGTATTTACAGATTTGGTGGTTCATAATTGGTTAATAATGAAAATTAAAATTTTAGTAAAAATATCTTTTGAGAGCTTATCCTATACGTAATTTTAAAAAAATATAGACAAATTTCTACTGATGCAATTTAAGTATTTTTACAGGCTTGACTCAGGAGTACTCAATAATGAAAGTAGAGCCTAATTCATTTGGTGCAGAATCAATAACATGTGTTTCATGCACATGTAGGTAAACAAAATGCCTCGGCTCATATGGTGTTCTCCACACATAAACTTGCACCAAGGTTAGATGTGCATGGAGAATTATAGGTCTCATCATCAGCACCCAGAAATGTTAAGTTATTGAATTTTGAATATGATAGTGTTTCCATATGTTTACCATTGGAGTTGAATTAGTACTGTGAATCCTATAGTTAGACTGCCTTATAATGAAGTACATCATACTTTATAACACTGTCCATGGCAGCCATGGAGTATACCACCTTATAGTGAGACTGACTTATAATGAAGTACATTATACATTATAACACTGTCCATGGCAGTCATAGAGTTTACAACTTTATAATTATATACATGTATGAACCTCCAGATTGGAGGGTTTTCCTTCCAAGATGAGGGGTGTCTCCCATCCTTCCCATCACTCACTGAAATCTCCTGTGTACACAAAATTAATAGTGAAATTATTTAGTTTTTCCATTCATTTATTTCACACCTTGTTCCATATCTAGTATATTTATAGTCATACTGCTTGTCTTAAACGTTGAGCAAGATGATTTAGTTCCTAATATCTTGCAGAATGACACAATTACCATTGCTTTGATTCTTTCAGAAGGATCAGCTGGCTTCAGTGTTTCAAATTTGAGATTAACTGATTGTGGTTGGATTACTAAACAGCTCAAATAGCATAAAATGGGGTCAGTTTTTGCTTTGGTGATTAAAGTTTGTCAAGATGTCTAAGCATGCATTATTTCTCTGTCCTAAAAGAAAAGCAACTGAAATATCACACCAAATTCAATGATGGTTGGACATGGAAATTTTAGTGGTTGAAATCAAGTTCAAAGGGTCATAAATACGCATTCTACCCTTCCTGAAGAGCTGATTTTAAAGTCTGCTCTGGTGGAAAGAATGACATTGCACATCATGCAGCATATTAAAGCATATTAAACAAGACAACAAACACACCATCACTAATATCCATGTTCATGGAAAATGCATCAAATGTGGATTAATATGTACATACCAAGACACTGTCTGCTAGCTTTATAGCCAAATATAATCTCCCAATTATGGTAGCAGATCATTTTTTTAGATTTAGTCAAAATAGTGTTTCCTCAAAAGCTTGCAAAACTTCTCATACCAATGAATAAAAACTACACACAGCTACTCATTGAGATAAGAAAGTCAATACATGTGCCACTGTGTAAAATTTGCCACTCTCATTGAAAATCCACTACCCCTCTTTTGAGTCAAAACTCCTGATCAAATTTTGCAAATCTCCAAATTTGTACTAAGTTGACATCTCTCTTCCATCATGTGTATGCTTATAGTGAGACTGTCTTAAAATTAAGTACATTATATGTATAATTTTGCGTTAAGAAATTATATCAGATTCATGACCTAATTTCACCTAATAACAGTAACTGTATTATAATGAAGGGTCTGACAGTGAGGGAATGCTGTATAATTCTGGTTATAATGACATAATTTTGTGTATCTTTAAATAAATATTGCTTTAATTATGATATTGCTTTGTTTATCTGTGCAGTTCCTTGGGAAATCAGATTGTGTGACCTACTTTAGTGTCAGAATTTCAGCATATTTTATATTGACATTCAAGGTCATAAAAGGTATGAGCCTCCATCTTAGTACAATATCATGTATGGTACCATATATACTTGCTTATAAGATGAGTCCAACTGCAAATTGCACAGACCCAGTTCTGCCGATGCATAATGCATCGGCAGATCTGGGTCTGTGCAGTTTTTGGGGAGTAATAAGTAGAACAAACAACATATACCATGATATGAAGGCACATGATGTGACAGCAGATTAGGATCTTTGTTGTTTGCAGTTTGACTTGTCTTATAAGCAAGTATATATAGTAAATGGTGACCTCAAAGAAAAGAGTACAGTAATTTAATGGATTTCTAGTTGGTTTCTTGGAGCACTTGGTGCATTATGAAAATGTGAATTTTCTGTTGCTGAACCATAATGAGGGTTCCATAATCTGTGGATAATAAGTGGTGATTTGGTACATAACCATAGTTGCTTATATGTGTTGCACTATTCTCTCAATGAACTTGGTCCCCATTTGATGCACCAAGTCACATCATGCAAGTTAATGTTGAATCAATAACTACACTGATAGTTTTTTTAAGTGACATCCTATATTTTACTTTATTCAGTTTTTACTTACTCAAGGATATGGCTGGAATTTGCACACAAACATGGTTTACTTCCATTTGGAAGTGTACTGCATGATAATGATGATATAATGTGGTTATATTGACTTCCCTGCCAAACCACAAATTGGCAATGAAGAGAGGTTTCTATACTGTTGGGTGTTAAGTAAGTTTACACAATGATCCAAACTTGATCCATTCATGATGATAATATTATCTAAAACCATGCAAGTATACAAAGCAATACAGATACTGTTGTAGATAGATTAAAGAAAGGGGTTATTTAGACAGGTTGTTTTTTTTATTGCCCAAGCCTTACCATATACACTCACTTATAAGTCAAGCCAACCTGCAAACAACAAAGATCTTGATCTGCCATATCATAATGTGCCTGCATATCAGTGGCTATGTTCTTTTTTCTACTGATTACTCCTAACAAACTGCACAGATCCAGATCTACTGACACATAATGAGCAAGCAGATCTGGGTCTGTGCAGTTTGCAGTTGGACTTGACTTATAAATGAACATATATGGTATCTACTGAAGTATACAAGATTCACTGTGAACATCCCATATATGTATATCTCTATAAATGTGCATTTATGTCTGCACATCTCATTCTGCATTTCTGCTCATTAAGTTTGATAATCTTGATGGACTGAAATGGAATCTGGAGCAAAGAATAATGTTTATAAATATAATTTGTTTTTTTTTGCTAAAATATTACTCAGGTAGAGCTAATATCCTTGCTCATCATAAGAATTGATTGACAGCAGATAAATACACAAATTCAGCAAGTTCAGATCTGATTAACTGCATGGATACATATCAGATCTTATTTTCGTTTAAGTTCACATACAAGTACATGTACAGTTGTCGTTTTTGTGCAGCTTTCAGTAAAATACAGTTTTTCTTGTAATAAGTGTGTGGTATTAAATTGGTTCTTATAATAAGGGTATGGTATTAAATTGGTTCTTATAATAAGGGTATGGTATTAAATTGGTTCTTATAATAAGGGTATGGTATTAAATTTGTTCTTATAATAAAGGTATGGTATCAAACTGGTTCTAGGATAAGGGTATGGTATTAAATTGGTTCTTATAATAAGGGTATGGCATCATATTGATTTATCTTTGTTTTATTATTGCTGTTCTTGGCATCATTTATAAATTCTTGCTTCACTAAATGCCCAAATTATGCATTCTTATAAATACCTACATGTTAGAACATCCCTCATTATTATAACACCTCCATGTTAGAACATCCCTCATAATTATAAGACCTCCTCATTAGAACAACCTTCATTATTATAATACCTTGTTAGACCATTCCTCATTATTATTATACCACCTTATTAGAAGATCCCTCATTATAATGTTCCATCATGACTCCTTTAAGCACTACCCGTATAAAGAGGGATCAGTGTAAATTATACAGGAGTCTCCCACATTTTATTTTGAGCCTACTGTCTTCTGACATGGAGACAGTCTCCAAGCTGTATATTTCATACATTATTCAGGAGATTCATGGATTTGATTCCAAGCCTCCAGTCTCCTGACTGGGAGACAGCCTCTAAGCAGTGAGTATGATCAATTATGCAGGAGTCTCCTGGATTTGATTCTAAGCCTCCAGTCTCCCAACAGGCAGACAATCTCTCTGCAGTGTACTTTCTACATTATGCAGAAGTCTCCTGGATTCAATTCCAAGTCTCCAGTCTCTTGACATGGAGACTTTCTCCCAGCAGTGATTCTACTAAATTATGCAGGAGCTCTGCTGGATTTTATTCCAAGTCCTCAGTCTTTTGGCAGTGAGACAATCTCCCACATTTAGATATATACTCATATTTAGACAGGGCTTTGTTTTTTTATGTATCTACCATGATAATAATAACAAAGACCTCATTTAATGAGGGTAACACATTTAGCAAAAAGAAAATACTAATCTACCCTGTGATGCCCTAATAGCGAATTTACAGTATTTACAAAATACACAATATGCATACGAACTGATTAGTCATACACGCATGCATGCACACACACACACACACACACACACACACACACACACACACCAGAAATATAGAGGTTATTTTGATTTCATTTTTTTAATCTGGACAGAGCATTATAATATGATAACATATTACAGCAGGGAACACTCCTGAATAAGCAATGCTATTTTAATGTTGTTAAATCTTGGATTTTGTAGAGTGAAATGGAGACTGATCGTAAATTGAAAGACTGATTAAGTTTATCATCACATAACTACAACATATTATATATATATATATATATATATATATATATATATATATATATATATATATATATATATATATATATATATATATATATATATATATATATATATATATATATATATATATATATATATATATATATATATATATATATATATATATATATATATATATATATATATATATATATATATATATATATATATATAAAATTAGGACAGATGCACAGATAAACTTTATGTGCAACATTTGCTTTCAGTAAAATAATCTTGGATGAATTGGTGCAATTTCAGATTTTAAATAAAGAGGAGGGCTTGATGTCAAATGACATATTTAAAATTCAACCCTTTTAATGAATTCTTGTCATCTTGTCCAAGGTAAGCATGCAGCACCATTTCATCCAATGTTCTAATAGCATATTATGTTGTAGAATACAACTTTTATAAAACATTACAGTGATCTACAGACAAAAGCCTACAAGCAAAGCACTCAGAGAAGACAATGATCTACAGACAAAAGCCTCCAAGCAAAGCACTCAGAGAAGACAATGATCTACAGACAAAAGCCTTCAAGCAAAGCACTAAGAGAAGACAATGATCTACAGACAAAAGCCTTCAAGCAAAGCACTCAGAGAAGACAATGATCTACAGACAAAAGCCTTCAAGCAAAGCACTAAGAGAAGACAATGATCTACAGACAAAAGCCTTCAAGCAAAGCACTCAGAGAAGACAATGATCTACAGACAAAAGCCTTCAAGCAAAGCACTCAGAGCAGAAATTGATCTACAGACAAAAGCCTTCAAGCAAAGCACTCAGAGCAGACATTGATCTACAGACAAAAGCCTTCAAGCAAAGTACTCAGAGCAGACATTGATCTACAGACAAAGCCTTCAAGCAAAGCACTCAGGTCAGACATTGATCTACAGACAAAAGCCTTCAAGCAAAGCACTCTGAGCAGACATTTATCTACAGATAAAAAGCCTTCAAGCAAAGCACTCAGAGCAGACATTGATCTACAGACAAAAGCCTTCAAGCAATGCACTCTGAGAAGACATCAATCTATGGACAAAAGCCTTCAAGCAAAGTACTCAGAGCAGACATTGATCTGAAGAGAATACCCTTAAGCAAAGCACTCAGAGCAGACATTGATCTACAGACAAAAGCCTTCAAGCAAGTCACTTGGTGCAGACAATGATCTACAGACTAAAGCCTTCAAGCAAAGCACTCTGAGAAGACATCAATCTATGGACAAAAGTCTTCAAGCAAAGCACTCAGAGCAGACATTGATCTACAGACAAAAGCCTTCAAGCAAAGCACTCTGAGCAGACATTTATCTACAGATAAAAAGCCTTCAAGCAAAGCACTCAGAGCAGACATTGATCTACAGACAAAAGCCTTCAAGCAAAGCACTCTGAGAAGACATCAATCTATGGACAAAAGTCTTCAAGCAAAGCACTCAGAGCAGACATTGATCTACAGACAAAAGCCTTCAAGCAAGTCACTTGGTGCAGACAATGATCTACAGACTAAAGCCTTCAAGCAAAGCACTCTGAGAAGACATCAATCTATGGACAAAAGTCTTCAAGCAAAGCACTCAGAGCAGACATTGATCTACAGACAAAAGCCTTCAAGCAAAACACTCTGAGCAGACATTTATCTACAGATAAAAAGCCTTCAAGCAAAGCACTCAGAGCAGACATTGATCTACAGACAAAAGCCTTCGAGCAAAGCACTCTGAGAAGACATCAATCTATGGACAAAAGTCTTCAAGCAAAGCACTCAGAGCAGACATTGATCTACAGACAAAAGTCTTCAAGCAAAGCACTCAGAGCAGACATTGATCTACAGACAAAAGCCTTCAAGCAAAGCACTCAGAGCAGACATTGATCTACAGACAAAGCCTTCAAGCAAAGCACTCAGGTCAGACATTGATCTACAGACAAAAGCCTTCAAGCAAAGCACTCTGAGCAGACATTTATCTACAGAAAAAAAGCCTTCAAGCAAAGCACTCAGAGCAGACATTGATCTACAGACAAAAGCCTTCAAGCAATGCAGTCTGAGAAGACATCAATCTATGGACAAAAGCCTTCAAGCAAAGTACTCAGAGCAGACATTGTTCTGAAGAGAATACCCTTTAAGCAAAGCACTCGGAGCAGACATTGATCTACAGACAAAAGCCTTCAAGCAAGTCACTTGGTGCAGACAATGATCTACAGACTAAAGCCTTTAAGCAAAGCACTCTGAGAAGACATCAATCTATGGACAAAAGTCTTCAAGCAAAGCACTCAGAGCAGACATTGATCTACAGACAAAAGTCTTCAAGCAAAGCACTCTGAGCAGACATTTATCTACAGACAAAAGCCTTCAAGCAAAGCACTCAGAGCAGACATTGATCTACAGACAAAAGCCTTCAAGCAAAGCACTCAGAGCAGACATAGATTTAAGGATGTTATTAATGTACTTAAACCATGACAGGTTGATACACTGTACCATATATACTTGCTTATAAGACAAGTCAAACTGCAAACAACAAAGACCCTGAACTGCTATAGCATAATGTGCCTGCAGATCCAGGTCTATGTTGTTCTATTCACTATTTCTAATTAACTGCACAGACCCAGATCTACTGGTAAATCATGCAATGGCAGATCTGGCTCTGTGCAATTTGCAATTGGACTTGACTTATAAGCCAGTAAAAATGGTATCAATAGCTACAGCCAACACAGTTTCCTTTTCAACCTCGAAATTATTTCATTACCAAAATTATCATGTTGAGTTCATCTGACTTGAGTCAACACCTCCTTTGCTGAGTTGTAATCAACACAGAAAATTTAAGACCATGCCATTCACTCTTCACCATAAAGATACGTTTTATTAAAAGTTGTATCATGTGCAAGTAAATTGGTTGCACAATTTTATTCCTCTAGATATACTGGCAGGTCACTAATAACAAGTAAAATCAAAAGTGGGCCAAATATAGACATGGGCAACTTCATCCATGGTGGGTCAGATAATTTATTTGATGTAAATTAATGTATAAAAATGGGTCATGGGCAAGATCTGGGTCATGGCCCATATTTTGCCCACTCTTGTCCTAGACGGGCCTTTATAGCATGTCCTGTAAATCAAAAGTGGACCAAGTATAGACCCTAGAGGGACCCCATATACTGTATAATGTCCTATTCTTCAGAAAGATATGCATGAAAAGATATTTTTTGACTTCTTTCAATTGAATATGTTTCAAACCAAAACATGCATTTTTAACTATGGTAGATAAGTGGTTTCTTTTAGAATTTAATTATCAACTGAATGAACAGCTTTCTGGAAGTCTACAAAAAAGCATCTACCAATAATGGGGTTCATATTGCTTTTAACCAGTCTTCATTCATGTAAATTACAAATTTCCACAAGAATGCTTTACTTGTAAGGTCATACAAGGTCAAATACAAAAAAATGATCATAAACATGTTTTATCAGGATTTGTTTATAGTAAAGGTAGTCCAGAGAGTGTCCTGTAGTTGTCTATACATTGGTCTGTAATTGTCCATATATTAATCTTTAATTGTCCAAGGATTGGTCTGTAATCGTCCAGAGATTACTGTATATACTCACTTATAAGTGGAGTAAAAATGCAAATAACAAAGACCCCGATGTATCATAATGTGCCTGCAGATCAGTGTCTATCTTGTTGTTTACTAATTACTCCTAATAATCTGCACAGAACCAGGTCTGTCATTGCATCATGCAACAGCAGTGTAGCTTGTAGTTTGACTTATAAGTGAGTTTATATCATAGGCTTAATTGTCCAGAAATTACTCTGTAATTGTCCATCTGACTACCTTTGTAAAGATTTAAAACTTTTGCTGTCTCCATGTGCTAGGATGGATTGACTTGGAGATGCAGAGATTTACTTGGAAATGCAGAGATTGACTTGGAGATGCAGAGATTGACTTGGAAATGCAGAGATTGACTTGGAGACGCACATATTAACAATCTACTTAAGAGATGGAGTGAAGAGCTGTGTGTAATATTTTACACCATCATTTCTATGGGAGCATGTGTATCCATTATTTCTGCAATCAATAATTTTATCCTAGCATCAGGATCATCCTCTAGAGTTTCTGTATGATATGTTGAGAGTAATATGGCTATCTTTTTAATATTTTTTATTCTAAACAATAATAACAGCATTGCTTGATATGGTCTCAAGAATTTCTTCCCTTAAAGCATAAACTATAATTTTAAAAACAAGCAAGAAATGAAACTGACCAAGGTTGTGGATCATTTTTATTCAGAAGATCATGCTGAGGTACATGAAACATTGTATGGTAGAACTACTTATTTCAAATGGTCAGTAATTTTTGTTTAAAGACACCATTTATCTATGAAATACCTTTTATGCCACCCCTTACAGAAGGAAGAAGTAGAAGAGAATTACTCTTACATGATAGTGGTCATTCCATTATGTACTAAGCATGGAGGGTGTTGTACAGTGGTCACTCTCATGATGTACTAGAAAGATGAGTATTGTAAAGTGGTCACTCCATGATGTACTAAACATTGTGAGTGTTGTACAGTGATCAATCCAAGATGTACCAGTATGGAGTTTTATACAGTGGTCACTCCATGATGTAATAGTGTGGAGTGTGCTATACAGTAGTCATTCCATGATGTATTAGCATGGACTGTGTTGTAAAGTGGTCACTCCATGATGTACTAGCAAGATGAGTGTCGTACAGTGGTCACACCATGATGTACTAAGCATGGTGAATGCTGTACAGTGGTCACTCCATAATGTACTAGCATGGAGATATGTACAGTGGTTACTCCATGATGTACTAGCATGAAGAATGTTGTAAAGTGGTCATTCCAAGATGCACTAGCATGGAGATCTATACAGTGGTCACTCCATGATGTACAGTGGTCACTCACTATAAAGCAGTTAATACAGTCCCAAAGATAGCATAGCTATGTTCATGAATTCCATTGTACTGGATGACATACATTTATCCATATAAAGGGCAACCTTGCATGTATCATGGTACATTTTGCATGTATCATCATGAGGTACTGTATAAATCTGAGACTAAATACAAACCACATAGACCCTGATCTACCATCACATTAAACCTGGCAGATTAAGGTCTATATTGTTTGTTCTACTGATTACTTCCAATAAACTGAATAAACCCATATCTGCTGGTGCATTATGTGCCTACAGACCTGGGTCTGTGCAGTTTGTAACAACACATGGTAAGACAATTTTTTGTACTATACATAACTGGTGGATATTACTTACTTCTACTCCTCCAAAGTCCTTAACTTGCACAGTACTCCCTCACTATAAGGCCCTTCATTGTAACACAGTTCCTGTTATAAGATAGTTATGGTCATGGATCCCATATCA
The DNA here is from genome assembly GCA_028554795.2 of Sinohyriopsis cumingii. Taxonomy (NCBI): domain Eukaryota; kingdom Metazoa; phylum Mollusca; class Bivalvia; order Unionida; family Unionidae; genus Sinohyriopsis; species Sinohyriopsis cumingii. The sequence goes on from CM068829.1 coordinate 147,289,554, forward strand.
CCATGTGGCAGTATAATTATAATTATAATGTACTTCATTTTAAGGAGGTCTCACAAAGATTAGTCTGTAACTCCTATGGACAGTGTTATAATGAGGCATGCTGTATAATGTAATTCATTATAAGTTAGTCTCACTAAATGACCAATGGAAGTTTTATAATGAGTTGTGCTGTATAATGTAATTCATTATAAGGAGGTCTCACTATAAGACCAATGGACAGTGTTATAATGAGGTATACTGTACAATCTACTTCATTATAAGGAGACTGCTTCGTTGGACTAGTGGTTACAGCATCCACCTTGGATGCGGGAGGTCGTGGGTTTGATCCCCGGCTGAGTCATATCAAAGACTTACAAAAATGGTACTAACAGCTGCCTCGCTTGGCGCTCAGCATTAAGAGGTTAGTGTTAGGACTGGTCGGCCTGGTGTCAGGATAATGTGACTGGGTGGGACATCATGCTACATGTCTGTGGCATGATGCCCCAGTGCTAGAAATCACTATAAACTGCTACACTGCAGACATCGTAGTGATAAGACTGAAAAATTGTTAAAGCTACATTAAAAATCCAACTCACAGACAGACAACCATCATTATAAGGAGGTCTCAATATAAGACCAATGGACAGTGTTATAATGAGGTGTACTGTATAATGTATTTCAAAATAAGGTCACATTGTAAGACCAATGGACAGTGTTATAATGAGATGTACTGTAATATTTTAAAGTCTTACAATTTTCCTGAGTGCAACTTATTTGTGAGGGAAAAAAACCCTTTGGAAATGGATGATCAGACAAATGAATTCTGGCATTTTTTAATGAAAAAAATGTGTTATTCTACTTACCAAAAGTCATTTTGCATAAAATGCCTAGAACATAAAATATGGAATCCATTCTGATGATAAAGTAAACTGAAACTCATATTTTTTGTAAAACATAAATCATGTAATGTTTGTATGCAATTTCCTATCTGTGTAATGGTAGCTATACCTGTTGACTGATCAGACTGGTACAGAATTAGATACAGGGCTGTATTCTCAACAGGTGGGAAATTAAACCAAGGAAGCCAATCTTCTATTCATTTCTTCTTACTCTTGGTGTTGGCAGCATCAGTTACCATATGTTTCTAATTAGAAGAGACGGCCCAATGGAAAATAAAAGCTCTCAATTCACACTATATAACAGACCCATTTTACAAAGATGGTAGTATCTCCCTCACTGTCATGCTGAACATTTCCCTAAAGCTTTTTGCAGTCAACATTAGCCTACATTTTTGCAACTACATAGCTCTGTATGCATTCAATATATTTTGATGACATCTATTTTGCTATTTAATATAAATAGTTCCTCTTGTGTTTGGATAGAGTTATTGCCCTTAAAGTTTAGAGTTATTGCCCTTCAAATTTAAAATTTGCATATTTTGTTTTTTGTAACTGCTTGGCTCTAGAACACTGAATGTTA